>JADOBO010000209.1:0-117500 GCA_016403345.1 Corylus heterophylla | reverse complement strand
ATCAGCATTGTTATGTTTAAATCCATGAGATAAAATAACAGAGTCAAATTTCTCATGCCATTGTTTTGGTGCTTGCTTTAATCCATATAATGTCTTAACTAATTTGCAAACTTTCTTTTCATTTCTAGACATAACAAATCCTTATGGTTGTTCCATGTACACCTCTTCATCTAAATCATCATTTAGAAAAACAATCTTAACATCCATTTGATGTACATATAAATCAAAAATAGAAGCTAGTGCCATAAGCACTCTAATGGATGTTATTCTAGCTACCGGTGCATAGGTATCAAAATAATCTATGCCTTTTTTTTGTTTAAATCCTTTAGCTACCAATCTGGCTTTAAATGTTTGAAGAGACCCATCTGTATTGTATTTCCTTCTAAATATCCATTTACATCCTATAGGTTTAGATCCATGAGGCAAATCAACTAAAACCCAAGTATTATTTGACAATATTGAGTCAATTTCATCATTAATTGCCTCTCTCCAAAATGCAACACCTCTAGAAGCCATAGCTTCTTTATATGTTTTAGGATCTTCTTCTATATTTAATAAAATAGGTATTTTGTTTAGAACAATTTCTCTGTTTCCTTCCAAAAGGAAAACAATAGCCTGCGATGACACAAAATCAAGTTCCAAGTTCTTTTCTTTTCTATCTCTTTGACTTCTCCTAGGTTCAGTTAAAGCCTCAGGATTTTTTCTTTTATTTTCCTGAGATAAACTAGGATTTAAGTCAATTTCTGGCGTTTGAGTAGGATTTGAAACAGTTTTCTACATCCTTTGATTCTACTATGATATTAGAATACAAATTCAAAAGCATGTAGGCTTTTGAATTTTCAGCATATCCTACAAAAACACTCTTCAAAGCCCTTGGTCCTAATTTTGTTCTTTTTGGGTCTGGAACTCTATACAAGGCTAAACAACCCCATACCCGAAGGTATTCCAGATTTGGTTTTCTACCTTTCCACAATTCATATGGTGAAACTTTAAAAATCTTAGAAGGTATTCTGTTATACACATGGCATGCTGTAAGCAAAGCTTCTCCCCACAAATTAAAATTTAACTTTGCATTCAAAAATCGTAGCATTTACCATGTCAACTAGTGTCCTATTTTTCCTTTCTGCTAAACCATTTTGCTGTGGGGTATATGGTGCACTAGTTTGATGTATAATGCCATTTTCTTCACAATATAGAGAAAATTCGGTAGGAAAGTATTCACCACCTCTATCACTAAGTATCTTAATTTTCTTTTCCCTTTGATTTTCAACAACAGACTTATAACATTTAAACATACTGAAGGCCTCATCTTTACTTTTCATTAAATATACATATTTATATCTTGAAAAATCATCAATGAAAGTAATGAAATATCTATTGCCTCCTCTAGTTAAAACGCCATTATATTCACAAACATCAGAATGCACAAGTTCTAATAATTGTGAATTTCTATTTGTTTTTGGGAAAGGTTTCTTTGTCATTTTCAATTGAATTCAAATTTCAAATTTAGCACTATGATCGTGATTATATGAAATTAAACCATGTTTAGACATAAATTTTAAAGATCTAAAATTTAAATGTGCTAAACGATTATGCCACAAAATTGAAGACTCAACAATATAAGCACAGCCATAGTTTATTTTATTAATACTTAATTTATACATGCCATCACAAGAGTATCATTTTCCAACAAACACTCCTCCCTTGGACATAATGAGACTATCATACTCAATTACAACCTTAACATCTTTCTTACAAAGAAGATTTGCAGACACAAGATTTTTTCTAATTTCCAGAACATGAAGAACATTGACAAGAATAAGTCTCTTCCCAGATGTAAACTGAAGTTCAAAGTTCCTTTTCCCATTACTTTTGCAGTGTTGTCATTTCCCATTAGCACTTTTTGTCCATGCATTGCATCTTCATAATTCTTGAATTGAGATTTCTCATTGCAAACATGAACAGTAGCACCTTAATCATACCACCAATCAGAAGACTTGGTTGATGCAGCCATGTGTAACTCTGTAATTCTGTTAATATGCATTTCAGAGACCATGGCTACAATTTCAGAAGTCTCCTTTTCAGTTATATTTGCACTATTGGGAATTTTTGTGTCCTTCTTCTTTTGCTTCTTCATGTATCTACATTCACGCTTCAGATGTCCATTCTTTCCGCAATTGTTACAAGTTTTCTTTTTCTTATACTTGTTATAAATACACGTTTTTGCATAGAAAACTCTGAAAAACAAACTTCAGAATTGTTGTATGCAGTTGGTGACTTTGTTGTATCCTGCAGGTGAATTGCTTGCAACCCGGCAACAAACTCTTTCGAGTGTGGGCAATTATCATCTTAAAGATAGTGTTTATACACGCCTCAAAGTCGCATTGATTTTTCTGATTATTGTTTATACTTGATTTTCCTCTACAATTTTAAGGTGATAATTCGCATTGGGATCAGAATCTGATATGACGACTTTGAAGATGATGAATCAAGACTTCGTGAAATTGGACAGATTTGATGGGACGAATTTCACTCGTTGGAAAGACAAATTGATGTTCTTGCTCATGACATTAAAGATTTCATACATTTTGGATCCAGATTTACCAAAACTTGAAGAACCTAAGCCTGATGAAGATGCTCAGATAAAGGCAGAACACAAGAAGCTCTGCAAGTTCATGAATTTCAAGTTCTAGTGAATAAACTTCGAGACCTTAAGGTTGAAGTTTCAGAACCTCTGCAAGTTGGAGCCATAATTGCTAAACTTCCTCCAAATTGGAATAATTATAGAAAGAAACTTATTCACACAACTGAAGATTTCACCATAGAGCAAATTCAGAAACATTTACGAATTGAGGAGGAAAATCAAATTCGTGATAAAAACATATTTTCTCCAAGTAACTCTAAAGTGAACTTTGTTGATGAGAAAAATAAGTTTCAAAATAATTATGGAGGAAAGAAGAGGAATTATAGCGATCTCAACAACAACTCCAGCAATGGTTATTAATAACTGCCATCAAATTTTGGATTCTTGCATATCGAATTAAAATGTAGTTTTACATGCTTAGAAAAAATATCATAGTTTTACACCGTTGTAGGCATTTGTTTCAACCTTTTGCTCTGGAACTTATGTGGTGCTGAACATTTGCGGCTTATTGAGACAAGAGTTATATATAATAACTCAAGAGTTAACAGTTACAAATAATAAATTAAATTTGTTGGTATTAATTTACAAGTAAAAAAGACTTGTAACATTTAGACTATTTTTCTATAAATAGAGTCTTCTATACAATGAAATGATCAAGAAAAAAAATGTAGCGGTGAAAAAGCTTTGATGTGTACGTAGACATAGGCGATAACCGAACCACTTAAATTCTCAGAGTCTCTAGCTCTTCCTTGTTTTCATTTCTCTTCACTAGATTATAAGTTCTAATATGGTATCAGAGCTATTTTGGCTAACGCCATTTATTGATCCTAATTTTTTTTTCTTTCTATTCCATTGGTTCATGGATGGAATGACAAATGGATTGGATATGATAGCAAGTCTGTTAAGTCTCTATTTGTTGTCTCATTTGTTTGTTGTGAAGCAACTTTTGTTTTTTTGTTTTTTGTTTTGTTTTGTTTTGTTTTGTTTTGTTTTTTTCATTGGTTCAAACCATCTAGCCAAGCTTGTGAGAATTGAGGAAAATGGTATCCCTTTGGGAACAATTGGCTCCAAGATCCCCAACCCTTTCTGCGCTCACTTCTACAAGTCCATAGCCGATGAGGTAACAAGCAGCTGCTAAAAGAAGTCAACAAGCGTAAAAAATCCCTTCAACAATCAAATCAGTTGGGTTATTCTCATTGTAAATGCTTGATATTCCAAGCCCGATTGCGACTTCCATTGGGGTTGCGAGAAAAAAGAAAGAGATAAAAAAAAAGAGGCATATGTTTGGCCCATGTGGTAAATTTCAGGCCATAATAGCCGATGTTGGCCAAAAGATTGCCGATGTCAAATACCAGTCAAAGTAACTGATATCGGCCAAAAACTTGCTGATGTTCAAGTACAGCTATAGCAGCCGATGTTCCACTTCAGGCCATAGAACCCATTTTTCATCCTTTTGATGTTCAAGATTGATCTAATGTTGAGTTTGCGGGAGTGTATTGAGACAAGAGTTATAATAACTCAAGAGACAATGAACTCAAGAGTTAACAAGTACAAATGATAAATTAAATTTGTTGTTGTTAATGTACAAGTAGAAAAGACTTGTAACGTTTAGACTCTTTTTCTGTAAATAAAGTCTTGTATACAATGAAATGATCAAGGAAAAAATGTAGCCAAGAAAAAACTTTGATGTGTAGACATAGGCAATAGCCGAACCACCTTAATTCTCTGAGTCTCTCTTCCTTGTTTTAATTATAAGTTCTAATATGGCTTATCAGTGCTGCGTATTAAGTTGATTTATGTTGTGTCTGCCTTTTGGTTGCCATTAATTGGGATGGTTCCTCTGCTTAGGTTGTGACTTGTGAACAAGTAAATAAGAGGAATCTCCATTTTATGTTGTTCTATAGCGAATTAGGATCTTCTTCATTTTAAATGAAACGGATAATATCTATTTCTTATAAAGATTTAAAATTTGTGCATTTATCGGTATATAAAATGCCACATCATTTAAATGTTTTAAAAGACGTGCCCACATTGACTTTATAAACACCATTAGATGTACAAACATTAAATCATGATAATGAAATTTAAAGTGAAGAAGATCTTATTCCTTCCATAGTGAATCCCAAGTAGATTACAATGCATTCCTTGTGGTTTCTTGACGGGCCCTGAATCCGTCTACCCGTCGATTAAATGGGTGATAGCTTTGGTGATTGGCAGCAAGCTAAAAGGGCATGAGGAGAAAAAGAGGTCTGGACATGGGGGAGAATCATGCGTCGTACATTTTCAAATATTTCCTTCAAAAGAAAGATGGCAAATGGATTGTCCTATTATTTACCAAGAAAAGAACAAAAAAAAAAAAAAAAAACGTATCCTATTATCCTTGGGGCAGTTATTTTTTCTTTTGATTGATTTCCTTTGATTCAGATTACAGACAATTGCTAATTTGCAATCCTCTCATGTTGTGAGTGAAAATAATGAATCACTTTTTCTGTCACAAGTCACAAAAAGCTTCACAGGGAGTTAACACAATATGTGATTAAATATGTTATAATTATGCATATACTTGGAACTGCTCATATTCAGGCAGACTTGCTTTGATGATTGATAGTTCTGATCATAAGTATATTGATTGTGAAATATAGGGCATTTGTTTAGGTCTTGATTGAGATCACATGCAATACTTAGGATACTGACGTACACAGTGTAATAGCTTTAATTTAAGCCATTTATTTTAAAATAAAAAATTTCTTCAATTCATTCTAATAAATTGTATAATGTGAGAAGCACATGACTTGTTAGTATAATTAACATACTACCTACACGGTTAACGCTCTTTACTGTAATGTTAATTCTTCTTCTTCTGACACTCAAACACAGCTGAAACACGAAGCAGTCCAATGGCTCTCTCCTAAACAAATTCGTCTCCCTTCTTAGTTTTCTCTGATTTTTTTATTTTATTTTAAGAATTTGATCCAAGTATAGGCAGTCATCTCCAAAGAGTTTAAAGAAGTCTAATTTGTATTTAGGTGAGAATTCGTGTTGTGGCCGTGTGGTGAGAGTCCAAGGCGAAAACATGTTGAAATGTCTTCTTAATTATAAGAGAAACTATGTAATGGTAGAATTGGTTCTCTGTATCTTATTGATTTGACACAATATGCATTGTTGTACTTCCTTCAACAACTATGCTGACTTTTATCAGATTGCTTCGATTAAGAGATTGAGGTTGATTTGGATTCTGCAATGGAAACTGGTTTGGATTCTGCAGGTGTTGTTCTTACATTAACAAAGACAGGTGCAACACCAAATATTGGATTGTCCAAACGGTTCTTGTTTCCTCCATTCTTCAAGCCTTCATTAACGTACACAGAAAGAATTTTAGCACATACTTTACCTTCATTAACATCCATTCTGCAAGCCTTCATTTACGTTCAACACCAGCTGCAAATTTTTCAGTCGTGTATATCAGAGTGAAAACTGAGAAAGGAGATCGATGAACGGCTTAAGGAGAGACTTTTGGATTGCTAATTTCTATGTTTGAGCATATGAAAGAAGACACATGGCAAATTATTAGACTGGGTTAGAGAAAATTTTTTCCAAATTAGTTTGGAATAACGTATCTCTCCATGATTGTTATTTGAAGAAAACAATTTTGACATGAGAAGCACATCACATTTTTAACTTTACACCTTAAAGTGCATCCTGATAGTTGGAGGTGCACGTTAATCTTGAAGATGAGAACCTAACCCTCTCTTATCTTAAATAGGCTTTGAAACCGGTAAGAAAAAAAATCCTAGAGGTATTTTGTCCCACAATAATTCATATGTATCTATTAGTTAGGCTAGTGTAAAACACATGTTGCATACACGTACGTGGTTGTCTAGGACACCTCAATAAAGTGAAAACTTTAACATTACACCCATCCTACATTAAAACTTTTAGAATAAATTTCCTTGATATTCAAAGATTGCATTAAAATTTGATGTTTTCATACAATAGTTGCTCCATTTGCCATATAAAATGACTATATTTCAAACCTGCTCCTCGTGGTCGGCAATGTGACTCTAATAAGACATCCTAAAAATTGATCAGCTACTATCTTCTTTCACCGACCTTGAAGATTTACAATCTCAGAAAAATCTTGTCCACTGATTGTACTACTACTACATATGTCATTGGGTAGGACAACTTCCTTCTCAAGCCTGGCATCTTTGTCCGCACTCTCCTGCAACTGCAACGCTAGCTCAAGGTCCCGCACCACATCATTCATCGATGGCCGGTTGATTCCATTGTCGTGCAAACAATTAACCGCAATCTCAGCAAATGTCTTCAAACACTCGGCCACTATTTCACCCTTCAATGACGGATCAATGATCTGGTCAACCTCTCCATTGCTATAGCATTTTGGAGCCCACTCTCCTAGGCATACCACTTGCATCTCTCCAGTACGTATTAAGGGCGGCTTCGCAGACAATACTTCGAACAAAACTACACCAAACGAGTATACATCAGACTTCTGAGACAATTGTTGACGTCGGTAATATTCTGGATCTAAATACCCAAAAGTACCCTTTACATTTGTGCTGACGTGGGCTTCTGACTTTCCTATTTTGGATAACCCAAAATCAGACATCTTTGCTTCCCATTTCTCATCCAATAAGATATTTGTCGTCTTCACGTCACGATGAATGATTGTGTGGTTCGCACCCGTGTGAAGGTAGTTCAACCCACGTGCTGCACCGATACATATCTTCAACCGTTGCTTCCAACAAAGAGGAGGATTATCGGTGGTTTTGTGGAGATGATCACGAAGGGTCCCACGAGCCATAAAATCATAGACGAGGATCATCTCATTGCCATCGTTACAGTAGCCTATTAAAGAAACGAGGTGACGGTGGCGAAGCTGGGAGAGCATCTCAATTTCGGTCTCGAACTCATGAGCCCCTTGTTGAGAACCGGGTGTCAACCGCTTGATCGCGACTAGGTTGGCCCCACTGTCAATGTTTATGTACCCTTTGTACACGTTACCAAACCCACCAACCCCAATTATGAGAGCTTCGTCGAAGTTGTGGGTAGCTGCTTTAATCTTAGCCAGTGAAAAGTGACGACACTGATCAGACGGCAAAGATGACCTGTGAGTCTTTGATGACTTGTTTGTAGAGCTGGAGTCCTTGTCTCTTTTGCGCCGCCGGAGAATGAAGAATCCGAGAATGGATAGCACAATAAAGCCAAAAAGTCCACCACCACCGACGGCACCTATTATTGTAGTAGTGTTATTCTTGGACTTCGTCGGTGCTGGTGACGGAGCTATTATTGTAGTGTTATTCTTGGACTTCGTTGGAGGGGTCAAAGCAACTTGGCCGGGATTGGATATGCCATTAGAGGTGCCTGCTTTAATGATTTCGACACCGTTCAAGATTACATCAGTGTAAAGAGTCTTCCAATCTTGTGGGTTTGCTTCTAATGCGAGAGAGAGATTGATTTTCTTCTCGCCTTCTTTGCCAAACATGGAAACAGCGTAGTCTCTATATACCGGAATACCATTTCCATCACTCCAACTTATCACGTCGGCTCCTCTCTCTGCGGTCATATTTGCTATGAAAACTAGGAACGCTCTTTGGTGTTCCTGAGTAATCTCTGGTTGAAACTCGCAGAAGTGTAGCCTAACGAGATAGACAAACCCAGAATCTACGGGGAATTCCCAGGTGAGATTGTAGCTCTTGTTGATAGTTTCGTTCGGCCCCATAGTCCGGGCAGTGCGATAGACGTCTTCTGGCGCAGTGTACGCAGGTACACTGGTAAACTTTAGTTCAATAGTTGAATTAGAGCGTAGAACAAGTTCTTTATATTCTGACAAGTAGTCGTCGTCTGGACTCCAGCCCCGGAACATGCCAGTGTCTTCAGAGGGTAAGATGGAGCGACCTCCAACATTTACTCTGTATAACCTCTCGAGAGCGGTGTTGTTCTCGATGTGGTACAGGTTCTGCTGGCCGATAAAAGATAACCCCTCATCAGCAGACGAGGTGTAATAGAGATTGGAAGGCATCGACAAGATTTCAATTCCATTGATAAAAGCGTGTGAATTAGAAACGCTCGGAGTGAAGGTGATGTTCAACATCTGATCTTCCTCGATGCTGATTAAGTATTCTCTGAATATGGTATCCTCTGGACGTGAAGGGCTGAAATTGCTAAGAAGAGTAAAACGTCCCGCTTTGACAGAGAATTGGGCTTTAGATGGATCCAATTTGGGGTACGAAGCCGGGTTGAAGTATAGTCGAATGAATTTTTGGCTGGCATTGACCGGGAACATGTAGGTGAATTCGGAGAGAGAGACCCGGGCAGTGATATAGGGTGTTTGGGCAGCAGATAAGCGTGCAACTGAGCTGGCGCCAAAAGATGTCTGGTTTTGAGAGTTTTCAATGGGGGAGAATTTTGAAGACACGTCTCCAATCCAGATTCGCCCGTCTAGAGAAGTTGAATTGCCAGAGGAACCACAGGTTACGAGAATCATATCGTCCGGTGTGTAAGGAGAAGGCGAGTCACCGGCGACGGTGCTTGTCAGGTGGTATAGCAAGAAGGCTAAGTAGAGAGGTGTAAAGCGTGGTAAGAGGTTGGTCCAGAGACGTGTTTTGCTTCTGTACCACATCGTAGCGCACAGAGACAGAGAGAGAGAGAGAGAGAGAGAGAGGTAATTGATTTAAGGGAAGCTCCGTACGTCATAGGGTTTTTTTTTTTTTAAAAAAAAAAAAAAATTATTTTCTTCAGTATCCCTTTTTATTTTCTTAAAAATCCGTAAGAATTACTTAAATTGGTAAAAATAAAATAATAAATAAAAATATATATTTATAAGATAAACTTCACTTAGTCCGAAACTTTCATTATTTTTGCAATCAATTCAATATGAACTTTCAATTTTTTACAATGAAATTTATTTATTATTTTTTTTTGTTAAATCTTAACGAAGTTGGTCAGAATTTAACGAAATATATAAAAATACTCACATTTAAATCTTTGCATTTTTTTATTTAATTAAAAAAAATTATAAATTCAATGCCATAAATTAAGATTTTTTGTATAATAAAAATTGAAGGGAGTAGTTAGCGAAGTTTCCCTGTATATTCTCTGTCGTCATTGATGTGCTGCTAGTGAGTCGAAATGGACATCGCAGAGGCAACAGAGAACCACATCTTTGAAGATAAGCTTTCCGTGTATTATTTTGCATTGGAAATCTTCCATGATCATGTGTCACTTTTAGTGGTCCGCAACACTAATTTTCAGGGTCCACTAATTTTTTCAAAGTATCGACATCTTTGTTTTCATTGAGACAAATGTTTATGTGGTCTGAAAGAGAAGGGTGTTAAGTAAGGGATTTATGTGGTCTGCTATGATTTAACCTACGGAAAGAAATTTACTTGTAACTATTTCAAACAAACACATCCAATAAATAAAGTAACATGTGTCCCTGAGCATACGAAAATCACATTTTTATTTATTTATTTTTATTTTTTATAGAAAATTCATGGGAAGTTACAATCCCCACGACTGGTAAATGGAGTCCTAAGCTAGCTGCCACTTGTGCTCTACATGAAAATACAATAGATGAATAGAGTTGTCTTGTAGCAATTAGATTACATATCAATTTTATCAATTATTTGATAATTATTAATCAAACATGCATGAAATTTTCACATGTTTTTTTAATAGGTATGAGATACATATCACTTTATTATATGTGTTTGTATAAAAGCTACAAACCAATTTGTAGCAAATTATTGTCATGGTTTTGAAAAATTTTATCTCATCAAACAACACAAACTTTTAGATCAAACAACGTCAAAATTTCCTCTCATCAAACATGGCTTAAGCACTCAAGAACACCATCAAACAACGTTAAAAGCGAACCCAATCGAAAAAAGAACACATATATACTTGGATCGGAGAACAACCTCATGCAGATGGAACGATTTTTGTTTTTTTGTTTTTGGGGAAAGTTCACATACCCCCTTCAAACTACCACCCAATTGACAATGTCCCCTCCAAACTTTAAATTGCGACATTGTACCCCCCAAACTACCAAAACATTGTCAATGTCCCCCTCATTGACGAAACTACCCTTAGTAGAAATTTTTTAAAAAAAATACTAAAATTTCTGCAAAAACCTAAAATAAAAAAAAAATATATATTTTTATTAGAAAAAAAAATTAAAAAATTTCGATTTTTTTTTAATAAAAATTGAAAATTTTTCGTTTGTTTTTTTTCTTTCTTTTTTTTTTTAAAAAAATGTTTTCTTTTATAATTTTTAAATAAAAATTTCCGTTTGAAAAAAAAAATTAAAATATTTTCGTTTTTTTAAACATATTTTAAAAAAATCTAAAAAAATAAAAATTGATTTTTTTTTAAATAAAAATTTCGGTTTAAAAATTAAAATAATTTTTTTAAAAAAATTAAAATTTTCGTTTTAAATTGTTTTTTTTTTTAATTTTAGGGGTATTTTTATCATATTGATAAGTATATAGGAGCATTTTGTTCTTTTTGCTAGCTTTGGGGGGAATATTGACAATATTTTGGTAGTTTGGGAGGGACATTGTCGATTGGGTGGTAGTTTGAGGGGGGTATGTGGACTTTACCCTTTGTTTTTTATTCCTCCTCATGTTCTTCTCTATATTTTCAAAATGCAAGAAGAAGGGGGCGAATCGGGCTGGACCTTGAAGAAAATATGCCGCTGGATTCTATTCCATTCTCTTGAATTTGGGGGACCATATATCGAAGAGAACAACAAAATGGGGGAACTGGGGAGAACAACAAATAATCTTGTGTTTTTGTCTCTTTCAATTTTATGTTTCAAGTGTATCATTTTGTGTATTATCATACAACTCTTTGACGTGGCTGTCAAAATTAGTCTTTGAAAAAAAAAAAGCAAATAATGGTTTTTATTATTACATCATCTTAATTATATGACAATCGTATAACAATCTACTAAGGGTGCGTTTGGGAGTGCGTTTTTAAAAAAACTAGCTTAGAACCCGCGCTATGCGCGGGATTATTCATTATAATTTGATTTTAAAACTTAAAACACATCTCCGGTCAAAAAAATTGTGTAAAAAAATCTATCATGCCTATTTCAATAATAATAATAATAAAATACGAAAGGTTATTCAATAGTATATTGTTGAACATAGTGAAACAATTACACATAAGTTTGCTTGAATATATAAATCACATAAAAATATACTATCATAAGAACCATATATAATTTTAGTTTTAATCCATATAAATGAAAACATATTAAAAAATTCTCATATGTGTAATTTAAAACCAGCTGGAATGAGTTAAAACATAAGACTCTTAAATCATAAGACCCATAAAACATATTAAAATATTTATTCTCATAGGAGTAGTTTTATTTCTTTCATCAAAGAAAGAGATAAAAAATCGTAGAAAGAATATTGGAACACAAAAAAACATAATGAACAACAAAGTCAAGTAAATTTACAAAAGAACAATAAGAAATTTGAATGAAAAATAATATATAAATTAGAACAGAAATAAGGAAAGAGTAACTCTAAACCCTATAACAATATATTGAGAATGGTAGCAAAACTGAGAGTAACCCTAAACCCAATAGGTTTTTGTGTAATACCTATTATATTTCAATACAAATAAAACTCATAAAATTCTGGACATTTAAAAAATAATACAAAGCAAAATAACAAATCCTTTTTTTTTTTTTTAATGAATACAAAAATAACAAAATCTTTCACTCAATATTTAATGCAATCAAATAAATCATTTCAATCTTCCCTTAATCTAAAAAATAAATTAAAACAACCTAAATCCATCCCCATATGTGTAGTTTAAAATGAAAAGCATAAAGAAAAAAAAAACGAAAACTAATATAAAATTAGAAAAGAAAAAAAAAGAAGGCAAGAAAACATGAATTTTGATTATCAAAGTATTAGTATAAAATTACCATAAAATTTTAATATTTTTAGTGTAATACCTATTATATTTTAATACAAATAAAACTCATAATTCTGAACATTCAAAAAAGCAAATAATTTTTTTTTTTTTTTTTTTTTTTAAAAAAAACCTATAAAACAATCAAATGAAGAATAGCTGAATACCCAAAAAAAATAAAAATAAAAAATAATAAAGGTGAACAAAAAATTTCACAAAACAAAACGGAAACATATTCATCTCTACCTAATCTTTAATTTAAAATGGTGTTTGGTACAAAAAAAATTCTCAAGAAATAAACTAAAGATCGTCAATTCACAATTGATAAAAATGTATATATAAAAACACAAATATACATTCACCTCGAATATTTCATACCTTAAATCATAGTTCGGAGTCACATATTTCCATGAAACTAATCAAATAAACTTAATTTGTGCAACAGTCAACTTCTATAGAAAAGAGTTTTGAAACATTGTTGCCGTATAAGGAGAGACATGAGTTTAGCGTGAGAGAGATTGACGTGATTTAGGGTAAGAGACATAAATGTGTATTAATAAAACGAAAGGTCAAAAGAAATTAATTAAGGAAAATTGTGTTTTAATAAAGGGAGAGATATAATCTCTATCTAATCTCTAATTTAAAACGGTGTTTGGTACAAAAAAATTTTAAAGAAACAAACTAAAGATAATCAATTCACAATTGCTAAAAATTTATACATAAAAACACAAAGATACATTCATCTCGATCATCTCATACTTTAATCATAGTTCGGAGTGACATATATTTCTATAGAACTGATCATATAAACTTTGTGCAACCGTCAACTTCTATAGGAAAGTGTTTTGAAACGTTGTTGCCGTAGAAGGAGAGGGTGAATTTAGAGTGAGAGAGACCGACGTCATTTAGGGTAAGAGAGATAAATGTGAGTTAATAAAACAAAAGGTCAAAAGGAATTAATAAAGGAAAATTTGTGTTTTAATAAAGGGAGAGATATTAATGCATTAAGACACTTAATTTATTAAAAAAAAAAATTCGTGATTTAGGGTGAGAGAGATAAATAAGAGTTAATAAAAAGAAATCTTAAAAGGAATTAATTAAGGAAAAATGGTACATTTAATTCATTAAAAAAAATATAAAAAGGAAAAACCCCTTTCAATATTTGCACGGTTCAATTATTAAAAATTATGAGTAAAAAAATTTAAAATTAAGAAAAAAAAAAGGACACGTGAGTTAATAAAAAATAAAGGTCAAAAGGAATTAATTAATAAAAAATTGTACACTTAATTCATTAAAAAACAATAGAAAAAGGAAAAACCTTTTCAATATTTGCAAGGTTCAATTATTAAAAATCATGAGTAAAAAAAAATTAAAATTTAAATAAAATATTGTTGGTGTGAAAAAAAAAAGGGTTATAATTTCATTTATATTATTTGTTTCCTTATTTGATTCGGACATGAATAATACTTAATTTATTAAATAATTTATGTATGAAAAACTCTTAAAATATAATCAATACAATTAATTACGCTAATTAATGACCGGAGATAAAAATAAAAATAAAATGGTTTAGATATTAAAAACATGGACATGTGTCACAATTCTAAGTATTCTCTATGTCAAAACTCGACTTTTATAGGTATATTTTAATAAATGGAGAGATATTAATGCATTAAGACACTTAATTTACTAAAAAAAAAAAATCATGATTTAGGGTGAGAGAGATAAATGTGAGTTAATAAAAAGAAATGTTAAAAAGAATTAATTAAGGAAAAATCATACATTTAATTCATTAAAAAAATAGAAAAAGGAAAAACCCCTTTCAATATTAATTTGCACGGTTCAATTATTGAAAATTATGAGTAAAAAAATTTAAAATTAAAATTAAAAAAAAAAAAGAACACGTGAGTTAATAAAAAGAAAGGTCAAAACGAATTAATTAAGAAAAAAATCATACATTTAATTCATAAAAAAAAAAAAAAAAATTTAAAAAAAGGAAAAAGGAAAAACGCTTTCAATATTTGCACAGTTCAATTATTAAAAGTCATGAGTTAAAAAATTTAAAATTTAAAGAAAATATTGTTGGTGTGAAAAAAAAAAAGGGTTATAATTTCATTTATATTATTTGTTTCCTTATTTGATTCGGACATTAATAATACTTAATTTATTGAATAGTTTATGTATAGAAAACTCTTGAAATATAATCAACACAATTAATTATGCTAATTAATGACTAGAGGTAAAAATTAAAAAAAGGGTTTAGATATTAAAAACATGGACATGTGTCGCAATTATAAAGGGAGAGATTTTAATTGCAAATGACTGGTAGTTTGAAGGGCCATTTTATATTTTTTCCTTATTAAAAAAAAAAAATCATGATTTAGGGTGAGAGTGATAAATGTGAGTTAATAAAAAGAAAGGTTAAAATGAATTAATTAAAGAAAAATCATACACTTAATTCATTAAAATAATAGAAAAAGGAAAAACCCCTTTCAATATTTGCATGGTTCAATTATTAAAAATTATGAGTAAAAAAATTTAAAATGAAAAAAAGAAAAAGGGGACACGTGAGTTAATAAAAAGAAAGGTCAAAATGAATTAATTAAGAAAAAATCATACATTTAATTCATTAAAAAAAAAGAAAAAAAAAAAAAAGAAGGAAAAACCCTTTCAATATTTGCACGGTTCAATTATTAAAAATCATGAGTAAAAAAATTTAAAATTTAAAGAAAATATTGTTGGTGAAAAAAAAAAAAAAAGGTTATAGTTTCATTTATATTATTTGCCTCTGGCGCCCGTGTTCGCTCGAGCGCACTGTAGCTGCGCTCGAGCCCAAAATCAATGATTTTTCTTGTACCTTTATTAAACACCTGAAAACACAAAAACAAAACAAAATCAAACAAATAACAATGCTAAGGAATTAATATATGCAAATTAAGAGGCTTGAATGTGCAACATTTGACGCTTATCAGCACACTTTGTAGGATTCAGCTTCATTTTGAAATGCTTCAATGTCTTGAATGCTTCCTGCAAGTCTGTCACATGATCTACCCGCAGGTTGCTCTTGACCAGCATGTCATTAACATAAACCTCCATGTTTTTCCCGATTTGTTCTTGAAACATCTTGTTTACCAGCCTTTGGTAAGTTGCACAAGCATTTTTTAAACCAAATGGCTTGACTTTGTAGCAGTACAAGCCTCGATCAGTGATAAATGCTGTCTTTTCTTGATCAGATGGATGCATGAAGATCTGATTATAGCCAGAGAAGGCGTCCATAAAGCTCAGCAACTCATACCCTGCTGTTGCGTCAACCAACAAGCTGATATGGGGTAATGGAAAACTATCATTTGGGCAAGCCTTGTTAAGATCGGTAAAATCTACGCACATCCTCCATTTCCCAGATGACTTTTTAACCATCACCACATTGGCTAACCAATCAGGATAATGTGCTTCTTCGATAAACTGAGCTTTAAGCAGCTTGTCTACCTCCTCAGCAATTGCCATGTTTCTCTCAGGAGCGAATTTCCTTCGCTTTTGTTTTACTGGCTTGGCTTCTAGGTTGATGTTCAGGTGATAAACAATATCCTTAGGGTCAATCCCTGGCATGTCTTCAGGAGACCATGCGAAGACTTCGGGGTTTTCCTGGAGAAACCGAACAAGAACTTCCTTAACCTTAGAAGTTAGTTGAGAACCGATTTTCACAGCCTTTCCCTCAGCTATTGGTATGTCAATCAATGGCTCGGCTGGCTCCTTTTTCTCAACTAAATCTTCCGATCATCACCCAAATTGCCGATCATCAAAAGTGCTGACTTTGGGCATTTCTTCAAAGATGTATTATAACACCTTCTGGCAACAACTTGGTCCCCTTTAACCTCACCGACTCCTTCGGCTGTTGGAAATTTCACTTTCAAGTGATAGGTAGAAGTCCCTGCCCTCCGTTGATTCAAAGCTGGACGACCGATGATTACATTGTAAGCTGACGGTCAGTCAATTACCAAAAAATCCACCATGATAGTGGATTGTTTAGGGGCGGTCCTTGCTGTGACCGAAAGAGAAATCATTCCAATGGGTTGCACACGCTCACCTGGAAACCCTATCAATGGTGATAGGAAGGGTTTCAACTTCTCTCGGCTAATGCCCAACTATTAAACAACTGTCCAGTAGAGAATATCAGCCGAACTTCTATTGTCCACCCAAACCCGATGAACAGCATGATTAGCCACAGTTAGAGTTATCACCAATGCATCATCATGTGGCATTGAGACTTCTTTCGTATCTTCCTCTGAAAACGTTAGAACGCTCGGTTCCTGCTTCTAGATTTTAGAGGGTTTTTCAAGCAAAAAGATTTCTTCCATTCTTGCTTGTTTGACGTAGGCCTTCCTTGCCGAACTTGATTCTCCTCCACTTGCAAAGCCTCTTGAGATCGTTTGGATTTCACCAACTATGGTTTGGTTTTGGGGACTTTGTTGCTTGTTCTGAAATACCCTCGGTTCATCTCGTCTCTGCCTTTGGTTGCGCAGTCGGTCATTGTGTTGTCCCGATTGTTGACCCTGACCGTCATGATGATCCTTCCCTTTGCCATTTTCCTCAGCTAAGAAGTTTAGCAACTTTCCATTCCTTAGGATCTTTTCAATCTCGAACTAAAGACTGATACAATCCTAGGTTTGATGTCCATGATCATTATGATACTCACAAAACTTCTGAGTGCTGCGGTTCTGGGGAAGAGCCTTCATCTTTCCTGGCCATTTGAGGCTTGGATCCTTTCTAACTTCCATGAACACCTTATAAACAGTTGTATTTAGGGGTGTCCATCCCACATATTGTTGATGCTGACTTGGCCTGGGTGGTAGATCAATCTTCTTTTCCAAAGTCTTCGAGTTCTGGTGGTCTCTTTTCTTCTTTTCGACAAAAGTCCTCGGTTTTGTCATAATTGGGTCAGAGGCAGGCTTACTCTCGGCGGCTTTAGATTTCATCAAAGCTGAGATAGTTTCTTCTTGATTGTTGAACTCTTCAGCTTTGTTGTTGAACTGTCGAAGAGTTCCTTTTCGATTTTTGGCTAATTCGGCCATCAAAGGCCCTTCGTCTTTATACCGTGCATCAATGTTGAAAGAATAGTCTGTTCATCTGGACTTTCTACCGTTAGTTTCTCCCGATTGAACCGTAACATATAATCTTTTAGAGACTCGTTTTTTCCTTGTACGAGAGATAGTAGATATGCTGGATTCTTCTTCCTTCTTGAATGGCAAGGAATTGTCCTAAGAACTACTGCCCAAGGTAATCAAAACTATCAACGGACTTAGGACTCGGACTTCCAAACCATTCTTTGGCAACTCCTTAGAGTTAAAAGGGAAAGCTCGACAGCGATTTCGTCGGGAGTTTCATGAAGGATGATGTGAGCTCGAAACTTTCCATATGGTTGGATGGATCTCCACTTCCATCATACTCACCAACCCGAGGAACCTTAAAACTACCAGGTAGTGGGAATCTCATCACCTAATCAGTAAAAGGCAAATTGGTGTGCTACATAAGATCCTTGGTGGCTGGCCAATTTTCTCCATTTTCAATTAAGAAAGCCATTTTTCGTACTTTTCTTTAAGATCCTCAACATCTTTATTTACAGCCACCTCCGTAGGTTTGACATGATGTGACCGACCATGATGGGAATGGCTACACTGGGAATGACTATGATGGGTTTTGACGTGACTGGATTCGCCATGGTGTGATTTGCCACTAGGTTGTGAATTATTGTTGGGCCCTCGTTGGTGAGAGTTCTCCTTGGTTCGGGCAGTACGATGACTTCCGCGTATTGAACTTCCAGCGTCTTGTCAAGTTGATTGTTGTCGGATTGATGGTGGTGGCTCCCTAAGAGACTCCTCTTGCCTTTATTTTAGTGCTGAATCTTCTCTAGGAGGTAATCTAGAGACGATCTCTTCATTTTGTTTCTTCATAACTTCGATAGATTCGGCTATTCGCTTCATGAAACCTTCTAACAAGGCTGTCTGGGGATTTGGATCGTGTGATGTTCCAAGAATATCTGTTTGGATATTTGGGGTAGGATGTGGAGGTGTATCAAGGTGTGGGGGTGTGTTCACCATATCGGAATATTGAGATTAGTAAGAATCAATAAAAAATAGAATTCCCACAGACGGCGCCAAATTGTTGAAGCAGTTTTCCAAATGATGACATGGAATGGGCCCTGCGGTCGGCTTGACAACCAAGGAATTAACTAAGTATGAAAGACAAAGAAAAATGATCAAAGCTGCCGGCGTTGTTCGGCCGGGGAAAGCTCCGATGCCTAAGTTAGTCACAGTATTTAAGAGAAATATAACTTCGAAGATTATGGAAGGGATAAAGTGTATGCAAAATATTCAGTTCTGGAGGGAAAAAAAAGTTACCGAAATAAGAGAGGGAACCCCCCTTTTATAGGCATCGGGTTGCTCCTATTCATCCAACACTGTGGACTTACCAAGGGTCCACGTGTCAACAATATATTGAGGAACAGTAAAAAGGGTTTTTATTCAGATATATCTAATATTCCAAGAGTGTTTCTCGGAGATTCATATTTATGTGAGGTTCGGTTTACCGAGCCTTATAACCGAGCGTTGTTCAATGGGCTCAGGTGGGCCTAAAACTACTGAGTATAAATATGGTGAACAGTAAAAAAGGACCGAGCTCTAGGGATGGGCCGACAATCATTTATTGGGCCCAACTCAGTTGATCCATGACCCAACAGAATATATTGTGTGAGATTCGATATTATGAGAATATATTTCTCACACAATATATTCTAACAATGCACTAATTGTACTCGCCATGCAACTGGTGTTTCTCTTTGTAGCCTATGGACTCAAATGTTGCCATGCGTACTCATGCACTTGGCCACGCGACAAGCAATGTCTCTTTTGCAGCTGTTGCTGTTTTGGTTTGAAATCCAAAACAGCAATACACCCCTAATATTGAGTTTGAATTATTGATATGATAATTCAAAGGGAAAAGTACACTTTACCCTTCAAAGTTTGAGCCAATTTTTAATTTGACCCTTAATATTTTAATTTTTGCAATACACTCCTTTAAAGTTTAAAATTTTTGCAATTTAACTTATTCGTTAGTGAGTGCTGTCTCTTTGGACGGAAAGGTGATCACATGACCTGCATGTGATCACTTAAGCCCATTCTTTTTTTCAAAATGCCTCCACCCAACACATGAAGCGGCTAGATTTGGACTAGATCTGGACTCGCTCGGGTGTTCTTCTCTTCTCTAACTCAGCCTCTCTCCATGGCTTCTTCATCCTCTGCTCAACCAACCACAAACCCTTAGGTCTCTCTTTTTTCCCTGCTTTTTTTTTTCTTTTCTTTTTTGGCGTACCCTTTGCGTGGTTACTAAGAAAAATGGAATGTGTCAGTGAAGTCGGTGATTGGTTGCAAAAACATGATGAAGTCTTATGTTTTCATGTTTTCTACTTGCAGGGCCTGTAATGCTCTACAATCGTAGATGTGGGTTTTTGCAGAATTTTGTGATTGGCTGGATTTAGAGATGTCGGTTTGTTAAATTCGCTAGGCTATTGTTTGATAGAATGTCAATGCGGGACTCGATTAGGTAAATACGATATATGGATATGCAAAATTTGGTAGTTTTGATGTTGCTAGAAGCTTATTTGATGGTATGTCAGAAAGAGATTTGGTAGTTCAAAAATGGTTATTGCTTCTATTAATTTACACATTGGATTACTTATATAAAAAAATGAATTAATTTACACACGGTATTTCAGGACCGGGGTTTCAAAAGCTTAAAGGTTTTGGGCTTTGATGAATTGAGTGAACTTAGATGCGTGCAAGTGGAAAAGGGAGCAATGCCCCGTTTTGAAAAGCTAATTTATCCTGCGGTGTAACTTACTGATCAAAGAAGGTGGCATTGGGCAATGAATGTATGACCAAGTTGAAAGTGCTTAAATTAGCTTAGAAAGAAAAAAAAGTGCTTGAATTTTTTGACCTGCATGAATAATTAATCATGGCACATGCATGGCCCAGATGAAAAAGGGAGTGACTATTGGAAAGTTGTGCACATCCTCCTGAGGGAGAAAATTCTCTCCATGTACTATCATTTTGAAGTCATGAACTTCAAATGACATTCATATATGTGCGTGCTTGTAAGTGAATTAGTTTGTAAAGGTTAATTTAAACTTCTCATTGTAGTTGGATCGGAGGTGACACATGGTTTTGCAGGTCTGTGTTGCCTGGGGCATGCCTGTACAAAGTTTGCTTGTAAATGTAAATGATCATATTTACTCATTGCAGTGATGATGATGGCATAGGAGTTATGTAGTACTTCGGGCTTTTTTTTAAGCTTGGGGCTTGCTTGAAGCTGGCAATGTAGACCTCCGTTCTGAAATCTCAATTAAATTAAAAATTTGCAGATTTGTTTGAATATCATTTCTAGTAATTGATTTCAACCTACCTCATTTCTCATCAAATAGCATCTTTTATGAAAAATTAACAATATTGTAAAGATAGTAAATGCTTTATAATTGCTACATCATTTTTTTTTTTGGGTGTTTACATAAGACAGAAATACAGAGGAGGCATGCAAAAGAACAATTTTGAATAGAGCTAGAGTGGTACTGAATGAGGTTAATTAACTTGATAACTGATACGTACTTGTTGCCCGTAAAAATTATAAGCAATAACTAACAAGAACAAAACTAATTAACAAAATGAAAACTCAAGAATTGAGAGAAAACTTCCTGTTAGTATTGAATCAATTTGTTTCTTGTACATTTACAATATATATATAGCATATACTAACTGCTAACTACATAATAATAAAGTTGTTATATGAGGTCTTTTATTTTTGGAAAACTTCACTTGAAGCTCCTGAATTATCTGTATTTTGACAAGTTTTTCAAACTTCAAAACCTCTCAATTTAAGTCCTTAAACTTTCAATCCTAGGTAATTTAAACTCATCCATCAAATTTAGCCGTTAACTTCTAACAACAATACCTAAAAAGACCAAAGTACTATCTTTGATTAAAAAAAAAAGAAAAAAAGGTTTTGGAATTAAGGGTAAATTTAAAATTTTATAAAAAAGTCAGGGGTATAAATGTCATTATTTCACTTTTAACGTTTAAAATCTGACAGATGGATTCAAATTGATTGCAATTGGAAGTTAATGGGTTCAAATTAAAAGGTTTTGAAGTTTGGGAGCTTGTCAAAATGATCGGTAATTCAGGGGTCTAAAGTGAAGTTTTCCCTTTGCCCCCAATTTTTTTTTTTTTTTAAAAAAAATTAATTACATGACACGTGTCGACGTTTGATTGGTGCTGATATGGCGTTCTGTTAAGTTTTGGACGGAATTTTAATGAAGGGACAATTTTCGTCTTTATGAAAACCTCATGTACTTCTTGTAATACAAATCAAATCCTAGGGGGCAAAAAAATAAAGAGTCAAAACCTTAGGGGTTTTTTAAGTATTTAATCATTTTTGCAATCAATTCGAACTTTCAATTTTTTGCAATGTTATCTATTCATTATGTTTTTTTGTTAAATCTTAATGACGTTGGTAAGAATTTAATGAAATTTGTAAAAATACTCATATTTAAATATTTGTATTTTTTAATTTTATTTAATTATAAAAATCATAAATTCAATAAATTAAGAATTTTTGTATAATAAAAAATTGAAGGGAGTTAACGAAGTTTCCCTATATTACCATTTGAACGGACTCAAATGGAGGTTAATCTTATGTCACGTCATTTCATTTTCTGAAATTTGAAGGTAGTTAACGAAGTTTCCTTACATATTCTTTGGTCGTCACTGTTGTGCTGCTAGTGAGTCGAAATGGACATCATAGAGGCAACTGAAATCCACATCTTTTCAGATAAGCTTTCCATGTATTATATTAGGAATAAATTCAAAATTGATTCATATGGTTGGCCTCAGTTATAAATCTCTCTATATGAGGTGGCAAAATGGGTTGTTGGGTTGACACAATTACGACCTGTAATAACCCGTCACTCGATTAACCTAAACATGAATACGACCCATTCAGATAAACAGATTGAAGTCTCAAACATGAACACGACACAAAAAATAACTAGGTAACCCGACACATTTGAATGAAAAATAAGAAAAGTAGTGTAACAATAATACCAATGCCATTGAGATTCCATAGAATTCACAAATTACAATATGATAAAAACATAATAGGTTTAATTGTTAACAAATTGTCATTCATTAAAAACATTTAGAATGCTTAGCAATTTTCAAGTACTCCATAGTCCATCATAGCAAATAGCAAATTTCAAAGTATAAAGTTTACATGGTAAATAATTTGGGAATTGCCTCTAATAGGTTTAATTGTCAATTCAAATAACAACTCCATCTGTTGGAATTAAACCTATAAAACAATAAATCACTTACCAAGTAAGGTAAAATCATATTAAGAAAAAGATAATTAAAAAAAGCTAGCAAAAACGAAGGGATACACGTTAGGGTTAGGTTAGGCTTTCTTTTCTTTTTTGTTTTTAACGGGTATGGCGGGTCAATCCGCTTAACCCGCAGGTTGACCTTAAAGGTTCCTGTAGTTGGCCTAAATTACAAATCATTTCATGTGGTATAAAAAATAATTTATAGGTCATCATGGTAGGTCAAAATAACAGTTTACTCCCTAAAATTAATTTTCGTTAGTAACTTAACAAAATCTATTACTTTGTCACCTTATACTACTACAGTAAATTAACCTATCTCTTTTATCCTCAAAATTTTACTGTGCTAAACCCTCTCTCATTTTCATCTTTCTTGTCACGATTTGAGAGCATTTTTCGAGAATTTGACGGTCGCATTTTGTGAAGTGGCAGAGGAAGATGAAGAGGAGGGAGAGCTACGTATGGGATCAATTTTGGGGATATAAGATATTAGGTTAATCTACTGTAATAGTATGAAGTGTAGTGAGGTTTGATGTGTAATCTTAGCTGGTGTCGTAAAATAATGTGAACAATCCTAATTGTCATTTTTAAAAGTCAAAATTAATAATAACACGTGTTGCGTTTTTATTAGATATGTCATGGCAAAGTGACAGATTTGTTAATTTACTTAACGAAAATTGATTTCAGAGAGTAAACTATTATTTTGGCATACCTTGAGGACCTATAAATTATTTTTTATACCACAATGAGTGATTTGTAATTTAGGCCAACTAAAGAGACCTATAAATTATTTGTTATATCATAGGGAGTGATTTGTAATTTAGATCAATCACAATAACTAATTTTACATTTATCCAATTATATTATGTTAACATTGAAAATCTTTCATGGATCATGCGTCATTTTTAGTGGGTCCACAACACTAATTTGCATGGTCCATTGCTTCAAATTTCTCGCTTTTTACAAGTCAAAACTTTTTTCAAGTATTGACCCCTTCGTTTTTGTTGGGATAAATGTTATACTTTTAAGAAAAAATTTAAAATTTATTTAAATTTTTAAGAATATTTAAGAAGCAATTTTTTTTAGATTGTAACGCAATATTTAAGAAGCATTTAAAAAAAAAAAAAATGGAAGTATAGTATTCCTCTTTCATAGAGACCCGGGTGGTCATCCATTTTCTAAGACAATAAAATATATATATATATATATATATATATATATATATAAATTACAGTTTATTTTTGTGCTTTTACTTTTAAAGAGACAAAATACTTTTAAATATAACTAATTAATATTCTCTAATTTAAATAAACTGAAGAAGATCTTAATTTTTTTGAAATTGAGAAGATTCAATTCCAATTAATGCATCCATACATGCTTATAAATTAAATTTGCATCATGAATTTTCAATTTGCTCACAAATTAAAATTGTAATTTTTTTAAACGATTTTTACCGATTCCTCTAAATCTTGAAATGGAGAGTCTTAGTTCTCATTGTACGCAACCTGACTTTTCATTAAATGGCAATCAATGAATGAACCAACCATTTAACTGGCAACATAAATTTGGCTTTGAATTGGCAATCAATGAGTCGGAACTACTTTTCAATAGGCAATCAATAAACCAAGAAACTAACCAGTACAATTTAATGCATTCGTACCATTTATTTTAAAATTGGTGAACGACCCATTCTTTTCATTTTCTGGTCGCGACTTGTTAGAGGAATAGGATTATAGGAACTTTGCAGTCCATTTTAAATCGTAAAATATTCAGCTCATGATTAAGATTTCTTGTTAAAAATTTTAAAGCTACAAATAAAACACATATTCCACTAACAAAAAATAATAAAAAAAATATCATTTCATATTAAAAATATATATATATAAAATAAAAATAAGGGGTGTTTGGCCCAGCTGGGGTGGCGAAAGCCACCCTAGACCCTTTGGGGGTGGTCCGGCCACCCTCCAACGCCAAATCTTAAAAAAAAAAAAAAATTCATTTAGTCATTGGCGGTGGCCGAACCACCCTGTTGGGCCTAGGGTGGTGGGGTGGCCGAAGCCACCCTGAGCCCAACTGGTGTCCAAGAGCCAAAAGAAAAAATTAAAAAAAAAAAATTGTTTGGCCCTTGGGGGTGGCCGGACCACCCCCATTAGGCCTGGGGATGACTTCGGCCAACCACCTATTATTTTTTTACTAGTTTATTTTATATATATTTTTTAATATGAAATAATATTTTATGGGAAAAATATTTTTTAGCCTCCCAAATTACCAGTCATTTATATTTTAGTTTTATAATGTTCTAAAAGTGATAAAATCGCCCCACAAACTACTAAACAATTGCAATTTGGTCACTCCGTTAGTCAACACCGTCAAATTGGATAGAAAATGCAAAACGACGTCGTTTTGGCAAGGTTAAGTTACTAAAATGCCATTTTGATAAAAAAAAAAATCAATTTAAAAATTGTCCCTCCAAAAACGACGTCATTTTGATATAAAAAAAAAAAAAAAAAAAAACCAAAACCTACTTCGTTTTGAAAACCCAAAAAGTTTAGGCCTTTAGGGGTGGCTCGCCTGCCACCCCATAGGCCATGGGGGTGGCCGGCGAGCAACCCCCAGGCCATGGGGTGGCTGGCGGCCACTTCGAGCCGCCCACCACCCCGTCTACGGTCTCTTCCTCTGCCATGGAGATGTCATTGCTGAAATTTGCTGAAAATGCATGGTCAACGCAACCCAGGAGCTTGCCAGTTAATGTTCAACGAAAAAGATGGCGGTTATTTGGTACGACGAGTGCATGGTACGCTACTCCAACGAGTCTATCTTTTCCACCGTGGCTGTAAGGCCTAGAATTCACATGGGGAACACACAGAACATCACCGAGCAGGACCGGTTCAACCAACTATTGAACAAAACGATGACCCAACTTGCAACTGAGGCTTCCAACTTTTTGATCAATGTTCAGAAGTTTGGGACTAAGGAAGTGAATTTTTCCCAGTTTCAAAATCTGTACAACCTTGTACAGTGCACGCCGAACCTGTCCAGGACCGACTGCAATAGTTGTCTTTAGGCAGCTATAAACTATCTTCCTATATATTCTAGTGGAAAGCAAGGGGGAAGAGTTCTCTTCCCTAGTTGTAATGTTAGGTACGAGTTGTACCAATTCTACAATGAATCCACAGCGTCGGCGTCTGCACCAGGCCTTGCACCTCCACCTACAAGCTCCGTAGCTGGATCAAAAGGTAATTAAAGTGGACCACTCATTTCGCTGCTTTCATTTTCTTCCCCTCAAAACGATGTCGTTTTGTGGGGCATTTTTTTAATTGATTTTTTCTTCCAAAAGGGTATTTTAATAACTTAACCTAGCCAAAACGATGTAGTTTTGAATTTTTCATCCTATTTGACGATAATGACTAACAAAGTGGCCAAATTACAATTGTTTGGTAGTTTGGACATTAGGGGGTTAAAACGAAAATGGTTGGTAGTTTGGGAGGCTTTTTTTATATATTTTCCATATTTTATTATTATTTTTTGTTAGTGGGACATGTGTCTCATTTGTTGCTCTAAGCTGTGAACTTGATATTCTCTAGTCCAAAATGGATTGGAGAGGATCATGTTACCTTGTCATCGCTGTATTGTTAGTGAGTTGGATGAATTAGAGGACCAAATCCCCTAAAATTCTTTCCAAATTCCAGTTTTTCAAATTTTCAAATCCTAACCGTTCCTTACATCTAAACATCCAAAACAAGTAACGTGTTGACAATTTCAAAATCAAATTTTAAACCCATTCCGCCAAAATCTAAGAAAAAAAAGACATTTAATTGAATGGGTGAGGAACGTTCCGAGGAGAGAGGGAGGGTGGAGTTGTGGTTTTGGGTTGCCGTCGACATCACCGGTCCACATCTTTCGAGATAAGTTTTCCATGTATTATAAGGCCTCGTTTGGTTCATGGAACGTCTAGTCCATTGAAAAATTATTAGTTACTACTGGGAATAGAAAATTGTAGAATAGATTAGTTATTTATATTCATTTGTTTGTTTGTAATGCTGGAATAGACTAGCTAATCTTATTCCTTCGTTTGGTACAATCAATATGTTAGTGAATAGAATCATATTGTGATCAAATTTCCTAAAATACCCCTATAATACAAATACAATTTATATTATTAAGGACTTTCATTCTTTATTTTTTATTTTTTATTTTATATTTTTAACTATGTTAGGTATGTGGCATTTTTTTTTTGCAATTATGCTACAAAAATATTTATATAAAAAATATATAGTTGGAGAAAACAGAATCAAACTCAATCTTGAAATAAAAAAAATATAGTTGGAGAATGGACAGTGAATCAAAAGAAATCAAAAAATAGATTATATATATTCGTATTTTATAAAAACCTTGCAGATTCTGTTTCTCCGTCAAAGAAATTAAAAAAAAAAAAAAAGGGGGACAGAGAGAAGAAAATTAGAGAGAAACGGTACAGAGAATAAAAAGAAATAAAAAAACAGAATTAAAAAAAAAAAAAAAGAGAAACGGTACAGAGATGGGAGACGGCACAGAGAAAAAAAAAAATTTCATTTGCACTTGCAGAAAAACTATACTAGAAGAATCAGAGAGAAAATATAGTAGAATTAGAGAGAGAGAGAGAGAGAGAACGAAATTTAATCCCTCAAGTGGATTTCTTTTTTTTTTTTTGTGGCAATTTACACGATTAATTTAATTTCACAGGAAAGAAAATGAGTGGTTTAGCTAACCCTATGTGTATGAGATTAGTAGTCCCATGTGAATAGACTATTCGCAGGAATAAAGTGTTACCAAACAAAGGACTAGTTATACCTAGTGTTAACTAGTCCAATCAAAGGTCTATTCCGCAAATCAAACGTGACCTAAATGTTAAAAATCCGTTGCTGAAAGGAGTCTTCCGAAGATTTTTTCAATTCTTCCATGCAGTGGTGGAGTCAAAATTTACAATTGTAGGGGTCAAATTAAAAATATAATAAACACAATTTAAAATAGAAAATAAATATTTTTTATTTGCAACCCTTAGGTTTCGACAACTAGAATCTTAGAATGATGTTCTTTAGATGCGACCCTTAGAGATTTATGAGGGCACTCTTTGAGATTTGAAGTTTTATTATTAAAATCCAACGGTGTACTACTTTTTGGAATGTCAACTTCTTTTCTTTTGAATAAATAGTTTTAAATTTTAACGTTGTGATTCATAAACTTAAATTTTTGAAATTAAATTATAATTACATAAGAAACGACCAAATTGATAAACAATCATAGAGCATATATATATAAATATATATGGAATAAATTATATACAGCTAAAGTGTTTATTTTTTTGCTCTATTATGAACACTTGCCAACTTTTTTTTAAACATATATCTCTCAAAATTTTCTACGAGCTAATTTTATATAAATATTATAATATTCTCTAAGAAGCAAATAATGTTTGACGGCTGATGCAACCAAAACAAATATTATTTTTACCTTATTTACTCAATTGAAAAAAGAAAATGATTACCAATAATTCAATAAAAAGCTTTATAGTGATTAAAAATAAAAAAGACACTGATTTTCAAAAGAGCAAGCAAGCCTTTCTTTCAAGTTTTTTTTTTTTTTTAAATGACAAATATATAAGAGTCATTTTTAAAATTTTCTTATTAAAAAAAAAAAAAAATTAGAAAATAGGCCCCCACAAGCCACAACATGACTCCGCACTGCTTCCATGGACCATGGATCGCTTCGATCTAGTGGGTCTGCAACACTAATTTTGAGGGTCCCATTGTCCCAAATTTTTGTCTATTACAAGTCAAACTTATTCCAAGTATTGGCCACTTTGTTTTCATACAACATAACGTGTGATGCGTATAAAGTATGAGAATAATTAAAAAGTTAAAATATCCTTTACCTCCTCAAGTATTTATCTATTTAAGTTTTGGTGTCCAGTTAAAAAGTGACGAAAGCACAAACTGGTATTGGAACAACCATTGCAATTGCTGGAGTAGCAAACTACTCTTACGTCAAGGCCAAGCTGGCCGAAGAAGAAAAACGAGTGAGTTTTTCAAGTTTAACTTAGTAGGGGAAAAAAATATAAAAAGAAGTCCGGTTGAGTGTCAAGCATTCAAGATGAAAAGCCTGAAATCCGAACAATGTGGGATTACCTAACGAGCAGCATTTATGCCTCAAATAATAACTGCCACTACAAAAAAACTTAGGGATTTAGTGACTTGTCTACCGTGTAGGTTTTTTTAAAATATCACCAATTGGTGACATGTTAATTCCTAACACGTCACTAAATAGTGACGTGTTAGATATTAACACGTCACCAATTTAAAAAAAAACCATTAAATAATATTTCGGAAAAGGAAAAATTTTTTTAAAAAATGAAATAAAAATAAATTGTGATGTGTTACTGTTCACACGTCACCGATTGGTGAAATGTCAACAGTAACACGTCACTGGTGATATGTCATAATTCAAATCTAGTTTTACATGCTTAGAAAAAATAAAAAATAATAAAAAAAAAAAATCTTAGTTTGACACCATAATAGCCATTTGTTTCAACTTTTTGCGGTGGAACTTAAGTGGTGTTGAACATTTATGCTTTGTCTGCCTCCTGGTTGCCATTTTATATTGGATCTTCTGATTACATTGTGAACAAGTAAATTAATTAAGAGGAATCTCCAGAAACCAAATAATCATCAGTTATGTTCTGCATTGCATTTAATGTGACTTTATGTTGTTCCATGGTGAATTAGGATCCTCTCTCCGTTTTAAATGAAACTGATAGTATTCATTTTATAGTATGGCTTTAAAGTTTGTGCATTTAGCGGTGTATAAGACGTCACATCATTTAAATTTTCTAAAAGGCATGTTGACATTGAGTTTATATACATCGCTAAATGCACAAACTTTAAATTCTGATAATGAAATTTAAAATGAAGAAGATCTTATTCGTTCCATAGTGAATCCCAAGTGGATAAAAATGCATTCCGATCCTTGTGGTTTCCTAATGGGCCCTGAATGCATTTACCCCTCGATTAAATTGGTGATAGCTTTGGTGCTCTATAGATGCCATGTCTTGATGTACACTGATGCTTGAATTAACACTTAAGCTGACTTTTATTGATTTTGATATTTTGATTTTTTTTTGGGATTGGCAGCAAGCTAAAACAGCTTGAGGAGAAAAAGAGGTCTGGACATGGGGGAGAATCATGCGTTGTACATTTTCAAATATTTCCTTCAAGAGAGAGAGATGGCAAATGGATTGTCCTATTATTTACCAAGAAAAAAAAAAAAAAAAAAGAGGAAGAAGAAGAAGAAGTGTATCCTATTATCCTTGTGGCAGTTATTTTAATTTTGATCGATTTCCTTTGATTCAGATTACAGACAATTGCTAATTTGCAATCATCTCATGTTGTGAGTGAAAATAATGAATCGCTTTTCTGTCACAAGTCACAATAAGCTTCAAAGGGAGTTAACACAATATGTGATTAAATATGTGATAATTATGCATATACTTGGAACTGCTCATTATTCAGGCAGACTTGCTTTGATGATTGATAGTTCTCATAAGTGTCTTGATTGAGATCACGTGCAATACTTAGGATATTGACGTCTGACGCAGTGTAATAGCTTTAATTTAAGCCATTTATAAATTATCACATGTTCTCTATAATGTGAGAGGCACATAACTTTTTAGTATAATTAACATACTACCTACATGGTTAACATGTCAATGTGAGAGGCACATGACTTTTTAGTATAATTAACATACTACCTCCATGGTTAATGCTCTTTGCTGTATTATTAAGCAGTCCAATGACTCTCTCCTAAACCAATTCTTCTCCATTCTCAGTTTTCTTTGATATTTTTTTTTAAAAGAATTTGATCCAAGTATAGGCAGTCATCTCTAAAGAGTTTAAAGAAGGCTAATTTGTATTTAGGTGAGAAATGAGAATTCGTGTTGTGGCCGTGTGGTGAGAGTCCAAGGCGATAACATGTTGAAATGCCTTCTTAACTAAAGTTGTAATGGTAGAATTGGTTCTTATATATCTTATTGGTTTGACACAATATGCCTTGTTGTACTTCCTTTCACAACTATGCTGACTTTTATGGGATTGCTTCGATGAAGAGATTTAGGTTGATTTGGATTCTGCAGTGGAAGCTGGCCAGTTTGGATTCTGCAGGTGTTGTTCTTACATTAACAAAGCCAGGTGCAACACCAAATATATTGGACTGTCCAAACGGTTCTTGTTTCCTCCATTCTGCAAGCCTTCAGTAACGTATACACAGAAAGAATTTTAGCACACACCTTCATTAACATCCACTCTGCAAGCCTTCATTTACGTCCAACACCAGCTGCAAAATTTTCAGTCGTGAAAACTGAGAAAGGAGATGAACGGCTTAAGGAGAGACTTTTGGATTGCTTTCTATATTTGAGCATATGTAAGAAGACACGTGGCAAATTATTAGACTGAGTTAGCTAGAGAAAATTTCTTCCAAATTAGTTTGGAGAAAATTTATGTTCTTCAATTTTTAAATGAATTACTCAAAATGTAGCAGCACAGAAACATGATAGAATGCACCGCGTGCTAGTCATAGGAGTGTTTGTTGGGGGTGGCTGAACCACTCTTCTTAAGCTAGGGCCGGCCCAAAGGCTATGCGACTTAGGCGTCACCTAGGCCCCCATTTATTAAGGTCCAAAAAAAATTTTAATAAGGCCCAAAAAAAATTTTCGTAAATTTTTTTTTAATAAGTCCCAAAAAAATTTTTTTTTGTGGAAATTTTTTAATAAGGCCAAAAAAATTTCCATAAAAATTTAAGGCCTCTAATAATGGTAAATTTAAACCTACTTTCACATAAAAACGAGAACCTTTGGTTCTTCACTCATATCTATTATCTAGCTTGCACTTTTTCTGACTCTCTCGAAGATCAAGAACCTTCATGCTAATTCTCCAAAACCTTCCTGGCTTCTTCCTCTCCAAAACGAGAAATCTCCAAGAACTCTTTAGTCTCTGCCTCTCTAAATTAGGTTTTATTGTTCTATTTTTATAATTTATTTTACTGTAGTCAAATATATATATATATAAAATGCCCCGAGTGAGTTCCAGAATATCATGAACGATATTTTCAACCCATTTAGCCATTTCACTATTGTCTATATTGATGATGTCCTTGTTTTCTCAAAGTCCATCGATGAACACTGGAAACATTTGAAATCATTTCTAGAAACCATCAGATATAACGGGCTTGTTGTTTTTGCAAAAAAGATCAAACTCTTCCAAGATAAAATCAGATTTCTTGGGTTTGATATTTCTAAAGGCCAGATTCGTCCTATTGACATGGCGATTCAATTTGCTGATAAACTTCCTGATGTCATTACTGAGAAATCACAACTTCAAAGATTTCTTGGTTCCTTGAATTACATTGCTGATTTCTACAAGGATTTGCGAAAACATTGTAAAATTTTTTTTTCCCCCCCCTTATTAAAAATTTAATTTTAAACCCCTTTTTTTAAAAAATTTTTGGGGTTTTTTTTTTCCCCCCCCCTTTTTTCCCTTTTTTTCCCTTTTTTTAAAAAAAAACCCTTTTTTTTTGGGGGGGGAAATTTTTTGGGGCCTTTTTTAAAAACCCCCGGAAATTTTTCCCGGGTTTTGGGAATTTTTCCCCCTTTTTTGGGGAAAAATTTTTTTTGGGGGGCCCCAATTTTAAACCCGGTTTTTTAAATTTTTAAAAATTTTTTAAAAACCCCCCGGATTTCAAAAAAAAAAAAAATTTTTTTTGGGGACCCCTTTTTTTTTTTAAAAATTGTTTTGGGGGGTTTTTTTTCCCTTTTTTGGGGCCCGGGGGGTTTTTTTTTAAAAAGGGGGGAAAAAACCCCCCTTTTTTTTGGGGGGGGGGTTTTTTTTTTTTTTGGGATTTAAAAAAGGGGGCCCCAAAATTTATTTTTTGGCCCCAAAATCCTTTTTTTTAAAAAAAAATTTTTTGGAAATTTGGTTGGGAAAATTCAAAAAAAAAAAAAAAAAGGGGGGGGGGTTTTTTTCCCCCAAAAATTAAAAAAAAAAAATTTTTTTTCCCCAAAAAAATTTTTTTTTTTTTAAATTTAAAAAAAGGGGGGAAAAAGGCCCCGGGGAAAAATTTTTTTTTTTTTTTTTAAACTTTTTTAAAAAAATTTTTTGGGAAAGGGTTTTTTTGGTTTTTTTTTTTTTATTGGGGGGGGTTTTTTTGGGGAAAAATTGGGGGGAAAAAAAACCTTTTCCCTTTTTTTGGGGGGGAAAAAAAAAAGGGGGTTTTTTTTTTTTTAAAAAAAATTTTTAAAGGTAACCCCCCTTTTTTTTTCCCCCTTTTTTGGGTTCTTTTTAAAAAGAATTTCTTTGGTTTGGTTTTTTTTGGAAATTTTAAAAAGGGGGGTTTTGGTTTAAAAAAAAAAAAATTAAAAAAAAAATTTTTTTTCCCCCCAAAAATTTTTTAAAACCCTTTAAAAATTTTTTTTCCCAAAAAAAAAATTTTTTTTTTTAAAAAAAAAATTTGACCCTTGGGCCTTTTCCCCTTTTTTCCCTTTAAAAAGAAAATTTTAAAAAAAGGGGTTTTTTTTAAAAAGGTTTTTTTTCATTTTAAAAAAAAAGGTTTTTTTTTTTTTTTCCCCCCCCTTTTTTTAAAAAAAAAAAAATTTTTAAAAACCCTTTCCTTTTTTTGGGAAAAAGGGAGGGGAAAAAAAATTTTGGGGGTTTTTTTTTTGGAGGGGGGGGGAAAAGGGTTTTTGGGGTTGGGGGAATTTTAAAAAAAAAAAAAAAGGGGGGGGTTTTTTTTTTTGGGGGGGAAAAAAAAAATTTTTTTTTAAATTTTTTTTAAAAAAAATAATTTTTAAACCAAAAAAAAAAAATTTTTTTTTAAAAAATTGGGGGTTTTTTTGGGGGAAAAAAAAAAATTTGGGGGAAAAAAGGGAAAATTTTTTTTTTTTTTTTTAAAAAAAAAAAAAATTTGGGTTTTGATTAAAAAATTTTAAAAAAATTTCCAACCCCTTAAAATTTTTTTGGGAAATTTTAATTAATTTTAATTTTTAAAAATTTTTTAAAAATTTTTTGGGTTTTTAATTTTTGGAAATTTTTTTTTTTTGGGGGGGGGGGCCCCCTTTTTTCCCCTTAAATTTTTTTTTAAACCCAAAAAAGGGGGGGTTTGGGGGTTTTTTCGGGGGGGTTTTTTTTTTTTTTTAAAAACCCTTTTTTTTAAAAAAAAAAAAATTTTTTTTTTTTTTTTTTTTCTTTTTTCCCCGGGTTTTTTAAAAAAAATTTAAAAATTTGGGGAAAAAATTTTTAAATTTTTTTTTTTTTTTCCTTTAAAGGGGGGAAAAAAAATTTTAATTTTTTTTTGAAAGGGTTTTTTAAAAAAATTTTTTTTTTAAAAATTTTTAAAAAATTAAAAAAAATTTAAAAAAAAAAAAAAAAAAATTTTTTTAAATTTTTTTTTTTAAAAATTTTTGGGTTATTCAAAAAAAAAATTTTAAAAATTTTTTTTTGGAAATTTTTTTTTACCTTTTTTAAAAAAAAAAATTTCCAAAATTTTTTTTTTTTTTTCCCCCCCCCTTAAATTTTCCCCTTTAAAAAAAAATTTTTTTTAAAAAAAAAAAAAAAATTTTTTTTTTTAAAAAATTTATTAAATTTTAAAAAAAGGGAAGGTTCCGGGTTTGGAAGTTTTAAAAAAAAAAGGGGGGTTTAAAAAACCGGGAAAAAAAAAAAATTTTTTTTTTAAAAATTTTTTTGGGGGGGGTTTTTTGGGGAAAAAGGTTCCTAAAGGGGGAAAAAAATTTTTCCCGTTTAAAAAACCCCGTTTTTTTTTAAAAAAAAACCCCGGGGGGGAAAAATTTTGGGTTTTTTAAAATTTTTTATTTTTAAAAAAATTTTTTTTTTAAGGTTTTTTTTTTTTTTAAAATTTTTTAAATTTAAAGTTTAAAATTTTAAAAAAAAAAATTTTTTTTTTTTTTTTTAAAAAAAAATTTTTTAAAATTTTTAAAAAAAAAATTTTTTTAAAAAAAAAAAAAATTTTTGGTTTTTTAAATTTTTTAAATTTAAAAAAAACCTTTTTTTTTTGGTCTTTTTTAAAAAAAAAAAAGAAATAAATCCCTTTTTAAATTTTTTTTTTTTGGGAAAAAAAACAAAAAAAAATTTAAAAAAATTTGGGTTTTTAAAAAAAATTTTTAAAAATTAACCCAAAAAAATTTGGGAAAAAAAAAAAAAAAAAAAAAATAATTAAAAAAAAATTTAAAAAAAAAAAATTTTAAATTTAAACCAATTTTTTTTCCATTTCCAAATTTAAATATTAAAAAAAAAGGTTTAAAAAAATTTTTTTTTTTTTTTTTTAAAATTTGGAAAAAATTTTAAAAAACCCGGAAATTAATTTGGGAATTTTAAATTTTTTTTTAAAACCCCTTTTTAAACCTTAAAAAAAATCCCCAAAAAAATTAAAAAAAAAAAAAAACTTTAAAAAAAAAAAAAAATTTTTTTTTTTTTTTAAAAAAAAAAAAGGGGTTTTTTTTAAGGGTTTTAAAAATTTTTAAAAAAAAATTTTTTTTTTTTAAAAAAAAAAAAATTTTTCAAATTTTTAAAAAAATTTTTGGTTTTTTAAATTAAAAAATTTTTTTAAAATTTTTTTTTAAAAAATTTAAATTTTTTTTTAAAAATTTTTTTCCCTTTTTTTTTAAAAAAAAAAAAAGGGGGGGGTTTAAATTTTGGGGGTTTGGGTTTTTTTTTTGGGGGGAAAAAAAGGGGTTTTTTTAAAAAAAAAATTTTTTCCAAAAAAAAATTTTTTTGGGAAAAAAAAAAAAATTTTTTTTTTTTTTAAAAAAACAATTTTTTAACCTTTTTTTTAAAATTTTTTTTTTTTTTGGGGTTTTTTTAAAATTTTTAATTTGGGGTTTTAAAATTTAAAAAAAAAAATTTTTTTAAAATTTTTATTTTTAAAAATTTTTAATTTATAATAAACACGATAGATGATAGCAAGGGGTCTGCTACCTTCTTCCATGTTATAATCGAAGATAAAACATTAAGCGTTAAAGCTTTCAAAATATGCATATTAGACAAAGCAAGAGAAAGATTGGGAAAGACATCAAAATGGACAGGACCAACAAACAAGGACGATTGAATCATTCCAAGTATACTGGTCTTAAAATCAAGAAATCTTGCGTCACGCAAGCAAAGCAAAACAAGCATTAATACCAAGTCGAGTCAATGGCTTGACAAAGAACTTGAACACAACCAACATGCAAAAACTTATAACCTTTAGCAAGAGAGTCGTTAATGAACCTCTTGTTAAACAGTTATAGTTTGATCTTGCCGATAATAGCAAAGGTTTGTTCGACAGTTTTGACAGAAAATTGAGATTTAAAAGAAGATTTAAACCAAGAAGTAGTGTAAACATCCTTAGTGTCCAGCTTAGGGATGTTCCATTTATCAACACATAAATCATTATCAGAATCAACAGAAAAATTTTCATAGTTAACCACGTCCGGTGGCAAACCGAATTAGAGTGATGTAAGAATTAGATCTCCACATTTTGACACACAAACTAAACTCAAAATTACACACTCAGTAGAGTCTTAAAAGATCTCATCCTAGGTACTCCCCTCTGGTTTGCCAGATGGTGGAACCAATTTGGTTTGATTCCTGATATCCTCCCCCTCCAGCTAGTTGAAGCTTTCCAACTATTTAAGAACAGCTACAAAGTTGATTCTTATGGTGCCAAGTTTCCAACTATTCTTTATTTTGTCAATAAATACAAAATTTCATGGATTATATATATATATATATATATATGTGTGTGTGTGTTTGTTTAATTTGTTAATATTTTTAATCAAACATGTCTACTAGTAGAAAATATGCATATGGATATGAAAAACTTCACAAAAAAAAAAAAAAAAGAAAAAAAAGAAGAGAAAAGTAGAGAAACTGATTGAATCTCAAAGAGGAGCTCAAAATAAATTTGTTATTTGAAATAAACAAAATATAGAGGACAATTTAGGTGAAAAACTCATAAATGAACAAGAAATTCATCAAAAAGAAATAGAGGATAATGAAAATACTATTGATGTATCTAATTCTATTGTTACAAATATTTATGATCCAAGCCAATGGAAAAATATTCATGCAAAATTAAGGGATTTATTAGTAGAAAAGGGTCCAATAAGATACAATAATATAGATTTTCCTAAAGATGAAAACTCTAGGAATTTTTCTAGTACATATTATATACAAAAATTATCAAATGGGGAGCAACATAATAGAAAATGGCTAGTCTATTCAAAAGATTTAGATAGAGTATTTTGTTTTTGTTGCAAGTTGTTTAATTCAAAACATAATAGAACGCAACTAGATAATGAAGGAACTAATGACTGGAAAAATCTTAGTGCTAAGCTTAAAAGTCATGAAACAACCAATGAATATATTATTAACATGAATAATTGGGTTGATTTAGAAATGAGATTGTTAAAAAATAAAACAATTGATAAAAATTTCCAAGAACAAATTAACAGAGAGAAAGATCATTGGAAAATAAAAATATAATAATAATATTTTTAATTTTTTTTTACTTAAAAAAAATAAGGCCTCATTTCAAAGTTTCGCCTAACGCCCCAAAATACATTGAGACGGCCCTGCCTTGGGTCCACCTGTGTGGGTTGCATGCATGCAAGCTCTACACCTTTCTTCTGTGTGTGGCATTTTGGACATTTCAATTAAAAAGAACGGTCCAAATTATAATTATTATAGATTATATATTTTATGATGAAATTATAAGGCTCAACTAGATCTGTGATGATCTACGCTTTCTGAATTAATTGAGTCTAATAGAACAATAAGAAACTTATCACTCTATAATTGTTATTTGAAGAAAACAACTTTGACGATGAGAAGTAGATCACATTTTCAACTTTACACCTTAAAAGTGTTTCCTGATGGTTGGAGGTACATGTTAATGTTGAAGATGAGAACTCTAACCATCTCTTATCTTAAATAGGCTTTGAAACCGATAAGAAAAAAAATCCTAGAGTTATTTTTGTCCCACAATAATTCATATACATCTATTAGTAAGGCTGGTGTAAAACACATGTTGCATACATGTGGTTGTGTTGGACACCTCAATAAAGTCAAAACTTTAACATTACATCCGTACACTACCTATCTCAATACTTTATGTCCTACATTAAAATTAGACATTCTAAATAATAGATTTCCTTGATATTCAAAGATTGCATTAAAGTTCGACAATGTGACTTTGATAAGACATCCTAAGTATTGATTAGCTACTATCTTCTCTCACCGACCTTGAAGATTCACAATCTCAGAGAAATCTTGTCCACTAATCCTACTACTACTACTACACATGTCATTGGGCTGGACAATTTCCTCCTCAAGCCTGGCATCTTTGTCTGCACTCTCCTGCAGCTGCAATGCTAGCTCCAGGTCCCACACCACATCATTCATCAATGGCCGGTTGATTCCACTGTCGTGCAAACAATTAACCGCAATCTCAGCAAATGTTTTCAAACACTCGGCTGTTATTTCATCCTTCAATGATAGATCAACGATATGATCCACCTCTCCATTGCGATAGCATTCTAGAGCCCACTCTGCTAGGCACAATGCTTGCATCTCTCCAGTATGTATTATGGGTGGCTTTGCAGACAATACTTCGAACAAAACTACACCAAACGAGTATACATCAAACTTCTGAGACAACTATTGACGTCGGTAATATTCTGGATCTAAATACCCAAAAGCACCCTTGACATTTGTGTTGACGTGGGCTTCAAACTTTCCTATTTTGGATAACCCAAAATCAGACACCTTTGCTGCCCATTTTTTCTCATCTAATAAGATATTTGTCGTCTTCACATCACGATGAATGATTGTGTGGTTCGCACCCGTGTGAAGGTAGTTCAACCCACGTGCTGCACCAATACAGATTTCCAACCGTTGCTTCCAGCAAAGAGGAGGATTATCAGTAGTTTTGTGGAGATGATCACGGAGGGTCCCATGAGCCATAATAGAGGAGGATCATCTCATTGCCATCGTTACAGTAGCCTATTAAAGAAACGAGATGACAGTGGCGAAGCTGGGAGAGCATCTCGATTTCGGTCTCAAACTCGTGAGCCCCTTGTTGAGAACTGGGTGTCAACCGCTTGATCGCAACTAGGTTGGCCCCACCGTCAATGTTTATGTACCCTTTGTACACGTTACTGAACCCACCAACACCAATTATGAGAGCGTCGTCAAAGTTGTCGGTGGCTGCTTTAATCTTAGCCAATGAAAAATGACGACACTGATCAGACGGCAAAGATGACCTGCAGGTCTTTGTTGAGTCCTGGAGAATGAAGAATCCGAGAATGGATAGCACAACAAAGCTGAAAACTCCACCACCACCGACGACACCTATTATTGTAGTGTTATTCTTGGACTTGGTCGGTGCTGTTGACGGAGCTATTATTGTAGTGTTTTTCTTGGGTTTCGTTGGAGGGATCGAAGCAACTAGGCCGGGATTTGATATGCCATTAGAGGTGCCTGCTTTAATGATTTCGACACCGTTCAAGATTGCATCATTGTAAAGAGCGTGCGTCTCTTGTGAGTTTGCTTTCAATGCGAGAGAGAGGTTCATTTTCTTGTCGCCTTCTTTGCCAAACATGGAAACCGCGTAGTCTCTATATACCGGAACACCATTTCCACCACTCCACACTATCACATCGGCTGCTCTCTCTACGGTCATATTTGCTATGAAAATTAGAAACACTCTTTCGTTTATCCGAGTAATCTCTGGTTGAAACTCAACAGAAGTGTAGCCTAATGAGATAGACAAATCCAGAATCTACAGGAAATTCCCAGGTGAGATTGATAGTTTTGTCACTCCCCATAGTCCGGGCAGTGCGATAGACGTCTTCTGGCGCAGTGTACGGAGGTACACTGGTGAACTTTAGTTCAATAGTTGAATTAGAAGGTAGAAAAGATTCCCTATATTCTGATAAGTACTCGTTGTCCGGACTCCAGCTCCGGAACATGCCAGTGTCTTCAGAGGGTAAGATGGAGCGACCTCCAACATTTACTCTGTATAACATCTCGAGAGCAGTGTTGTTCTCGATGCGGTACTCGCTCTTCTGGCCTATAAAAGATAACCCCTCATCAGTAGATGGGGTGTAATAGAGATTGGTAGGCATCGACAAGATTTCAATTCCATTGATAAAAGCATGTGAATTAGAAACATTGGGAGTGAAGGTGATGTTCAGCATCTGATCTTCCATGATGCTGATTAAGTATTCTCTCAATATGGTATCCTCTTTAAGTGAAGGGCTGAAATTGTCAAGAAGAGTAAAGCGTCCCGCTTTGACAGAGAGCGATCAAATTTGGGGTACGAAGCCGGGTTGAAGTATAGTCGAATGAATTTTTGGTCGGCTTTGACCGGGAACATGTAGGTGAATTGGGAGAGAGAGACCCGGGCAGTGGTATAGGGTGTTTGGGCAGCAGAGGAGCGTTGAACTGAGCTGGCGCCAAAAGATGTCTGGTTTTGAGAGTGGTCAATGGGGGAGAATTTTGAAGACACGTCTCCGATCCAGATTCGCTCGTCTACAGAAGTTGAATTGCCAGAGGAACCACAAGTTACGAGCATCATATCGACCGGTGTGTAAGGATACGGCGAGCCACCGGCGACGGTTCTTGTCAGGTGGTATAGCAAGAAGGCTAAGTAGAGAGGTGTAAAACGTGGTAAGAGGTTGGTCCACATCGTAGAGCACACCGACACAGGGAGAGAGAGAGAGAGAGAGAGAGGGGTAAGGAAAGCTCATTACGTAATTATAGAGGTTTTTTTACTTTTGGGGGAAATTTCACTTGAAGTCCCTGAATTACTCCACATTTTAACAAGTCCTTCAAACTTCAAAACCTCTTAATTTAAGTTCTTAAACTTTCAATCCCAGTCAATTTGAACCAATCTGTTAGATTTAGCCGTTAACTTCTAACAACAATATCTAAAAAGACCAAAGAAAAAAAAAAAAAAAGTTTTGGAATTAAGGGTAAATTTGAAATTTTATAAAAAAGTTAGGGGTATAAAAGTCATTGTCTCACTTTTAACGTTTAAAATCTGACGGATAGATTCAAATTGACTGCAATTGAAAGTTCATAAGTTCAAATTAAGATGTTTTAAAGTTTGGGGGCTTGTCAAAACAATTGGTAATTCAAGAGTCTAAAGTAAAGTTTCCCTTTAGCCATTGGGGTGGCCGGCCAAAGCGCCACCCCCAAATTTCTTTTTTTTTTTTTTGAAAAAATAGATTTTTTTAATATTTTTTAATTTTTTAAAGAATAAAAAATTAATTACATGACACGTGTCGACGTTTGACTGGTGTTGATGTGGCGTTCCGTTAAGTTTTGGATAAAATTTTAATGGAGGTACTATTTTCGTCTTTATGAAAATCACATGTACTTCCTGTGATACAAATCAAACCCTAGGGGGCAAAAAAATAAAGGGTCCAAACCTTAGGGGGCTTTAAGTATTTAACCTTTTTTGCAATCAATTCGAACTTTCAATTTTTTACAATTTCATCTATTCATTATGTTTTTTTATTATATCTTAATGACGTTTAATGTAATTTGTAAAAATACTCATATTTAAATCTTTGCATTTTTTTATTTTTATTTAATTATAAAAATTATAAATTCAATACCATATATAAATTAAGAATTTTTGTATAATAAAAATTGAAAAGAGTTAACGAAGTTTCCCTATATTACCATTTGAATGGACTCAAATGGAGGTTAATCTTATGTCACGTCACTTCATTTTCTGAAATATGAAGGGAGTTAACGAAGTTTCCCTACATATTCTATGGTTGTTACTGCTGTGCTGCTAGTGAGTCGAAATGGACATTGCAGAGGCAACCGAGATCCACATCTTTTCAGATAAGCTTTCCATGTATTATATTTGGAATAAATGCAAAATTAATTTATGTGGTTGGCCTAAATTACAAATCATTCTATGTGGGGTGGCAAAATAGGTTGCCAGGTCGACACAATTACAACCCCATAATGACCCTTCACCCGATTAACTTAAACACGAACACGACCCGTTTAACATGTTTGGCACGACTCGACACATTTGAATGAAAAATAGAAAAAATAATGAAATAATAATACCAAGGCCATTGAGATTCAATAGAATTCATAAATTACAATATGATAAAAACATAGCAGGTTTAATTGTTAACAAACTGTCATTCAATAAAAACATTCACAATGATTAGCAATTTTCAAGTACTCCATAGTCCATCATAGCAAATAGCAAATTTCAAAGTATAAAGTTTACATGGTAAATAATTTGGGAATTGCTTCTAATAGGTTTAATTGTCAATTCAAATAACAACTCCATCTCTTGGAAATAAACCTATAAAACAATAAATCACTTCCCAAATAAGGTAAAATCATATTAAGAAAAAGATAATTAAAAAAAAAGCTAGCAAAAACAAAATGATACACGTTAGGGTTAGGTTAGGCTTTCTTTTGTTTTTTGTTTTTAATGGGTATGGCGGGTCAACTCGCTTAACTTGCAAGTTGATCCGCCAGGCACAAAAAATAATTTAGAGATCTCTGTATATGGCCTGAATTACAAATCATTCCATGTGGTATAAAAAATAATTTATAGGTTATCATGATATGCCAAAATAATAGTTTACTCCTTAAAATCAATTTTCGTTAGTAACTTAAGAAAATCTATTATTTTGTCACCTCATACTACTACAGTAAATTAACCTATCTCTTTTATCCTCAAAATTTTACTCAATGCTTCACCCTCCATCATTTTCATCATCCTCACCACGATTTGAGAGCACTATTCGAGAATTTGACGGTCGCATTGTGAAGCGGCAGAGGAAGATGAAGATGGGGGAGGGCTACATACGAGATAAATTTTGGGGACATAAGATATTATGTTAATTTACTGTAATAGTATGAAGTGAAGTGAGGTTTGACGTGTAATCTTAGCGTAAAATAATGTGAACAATCCTAATTGTCATTTTTGAAAGCAAAATTAATAATAACACGTGTCGCATTTTTATTGGGTATGACATGGCAAAGTGACAGATTTTATTAATTTACTTCACAAAAATCGATTTCAGGGAGTAAACTGTTATTTTGGCATACATTGAGGACCTATAAATTATTTTTTATACCACAATGAATTATTTATAATTTAGGCCAACTACAGAGACCTATAAATTATTTATTATACTATAAAAAATGATTTGTAATTTAAACCAATTACAATAATTAATTTTACATTCATCTAATTATATTACGTTAACATTGAAAATCTTTCATGGATCATGCATCACTTTTAGTGGGTCCACAACACTAATTTGCATGGTCCACCGCCCAAATTTCTCACTTTTTACAAGTCAAAACTTTTTTCAAGTATTGACCCCTTTGTTTTTGTTGAGATAAATGTTATAATTTTTAAGAAAAAATTTAAAATATTTAAGAAGCAATTTTTTTTTTAAAAAAAGGGGGTTGGATTGTACATTAAACTTAGAGCGATTGCTCTCTAGCTCATTTTGAAATGAAACTGAAAACATCAAGTTAATTATATTTTATAAGTATATTTATACTTTTACTTTTTTAGAGGATAAAATACTCTTCAAATATAATTAACTAATATTTTTTAATTTAAATAAACTGAAGAAGATCCTAATTCTTTTAAAATTGAGAAGATTTGATTCCAATTAATGCATCCATACATGCTCATAAATTTAATTTGCATCTTGAATTTTCAATTTGCTCACAAATTAAAATTGTAATATTTTTTTTTTATTATTATTTTTTTACCGATTCCTCTCCATTTCAAGAAATCTTCTTGAAATGGAGAGTCTTAGTTCTCATTGTACGCAACGTGACTTTTCATTAAATGGCAATCAATGAATGCACGAACCATTTAACTGGCAACATAAATTTGGCTTTGAATTGGCAATCAATGGTTTCAATAGGCAATCAATAAACCAACAAACTAACCAATTCAATTTAATGCATTCGTACCATTTATTTTAAAATTGGTGAACGACCCATTCTTTTCAGTTTCTGGTCGTCGACTTGTCAGAGGAATAGGAATCTTTGCAGTCCATTTTAAACAGTAGAATATGGAGTTTATAGTTAAAATTTCTTTTTATAAATTTTAAAATCACAAATGAGATACATATTTTACTAACAAAAAATAATAATAAAATATTATTTTATATTAAAAATATATATAAAATAAAAATAAAGGGTTGTTGGCCCAGTTGGAGTGGTTTCGGCCACCCTAGACCCCTTGGGAGTGTTCCGGCCACCCCCCAAGGCCAAATCAAAAAAAAAAAAAAAAAATCGTTTGGCCATTGAGGGTGGCCAGACCACCCCGGTTGGGCCTAGGGTGGTGGGGTTACTGAAGCCGCCCCAAGCCCACCGGGGGTCTAAGGGCCAAAAGAAAAAAATGAAAAAAAATTGTTTGGCCTTGGGGGTGACCGGATCACCTCCATTGGGTCGAAGCCACCTCAGATCGGCTGGTCTGGGGTGGCCAACCACCCCTTATATTTTTTTTATTTGATCTTATATATTTTTTAATATGAAATAATATCTTATGGGAAAAATATTTTTTAGCCTCCTAAACTATCAGCTATTTCCATTTTAATCCCATAATGTTCAAAAAGTGATAAAGTAGCCCCACAAACTACTAAATAGTTGCAATTTGGCAACTCTATTAGTCAATTCCGTCAAATTGGATGGAAAATGCAAAACAACTTCGTTTTGGCAAGGTTAAGTTACTAAAATGTTATTTTGATAAAAAAAAAAATCAATTTTAAAATGCCCCACCCCCCCCAAAAAAAAAAATCCCAAAAACTATGTCGTTTTGAAAACCCAAAAGTTTAGGCCTTGAGGTGGCATGGGGTGGCAACGAGCAACCCCGGGCCATGGGGTGGTGGGAGGCTACTTTAGGCCGCCACCACCCGTCTTTGGTCTCTTCCTCTGCCATGGAGATGTCACTGCTGAAATTTGCCGAAAATGTGTGGTCAACATAACTCAGAGCTCGCCAATAAATGTTCAACGAAAAGATGGCGGTTATCCGTACGACGAGTGCATGGTACGCTACTCCAACGAGTCTATCTTCTCCACCGTGGCGAAAGGCCTAGAATTCACATGTGGAACACACGAACATCACCGAAAGGGACCGATTCAACCAGCTATTGAACAAAACGATCACCCAACGGCAATCGAGGCTTCCAACTTTCGATCGGTGTTAAGAAGTTTGGGACTAAGGAAGTGAATTTTCCCGTTTCAAAATCAGTACAACCTTATGCAGTGAAAGCCGACTGTCCAAATACCATCGCAATAGTTGTCTTTAGGCAGCTATAAACCGTCTTCCTATATATTCTAGTGGAAAGTAAGGGGGAAGAGTTCTCTTCCCTAGTTGTAATGTTAGGTACGAGTTGTACCAATTCTACAATGAATCCACAGTGCTGGCGCCCGCACTAGGCCTTGCACCTCCACCTACAGGCTTTGTAGCTGGATCAAAAGGTAATTAAAGTGGACCACTCATTTCACTGCTTTCGTTTTCTTCATTATTATTATTATTATTTGGGAAAAATATAAAAAAGCCCCCCAAACTACCAGCCATTTTTTATTTAGCCCCCCAATATTCCAAAAGTGATAAAGTAGCCCTCCAAACTATCAAACTATTACATTTTGGCCACTCCGTTAGTCGAAACCGTTAGTTTGGACGGAAACTAAAAAAAGACGTCGTTTTGTTATGAGTAAGTTACTACAATGCCCTTTTATGAAAAAAAAAATTTGGAGAAAAATATAAAAAAGCCCCCCAAACTACCAGCCGTTTTTATTTTAGCCCCCTAATGTTCAGAAAGTGATAAAGTAGCCTCCCAACAAAACGACATTGTTTTGCAGTTTCCGTCCAAACTGACGGTTTTGACTAACGGAGTGGCCAAAATGTAATAGTTTGGTAGTTTGGGGGGCTACTTTATCACTTTTAAAACATTATGGGGCTAAATCGAAAACGGCTAGTAGTTTAGGGGGCCTTTTTATATTTTTCCTTTATTATTTTCTTTCCCTCAAAATGACGTTGTTTTGGGGGGCATTTTTTAAATTGATTTTTTTTTTCCCCAAAAGTGTATTTTAGTAACTTAATCTAGCCAAAACGATGCAGTTTTGAATTTTCCATCCTATTTGACGGTAATGACTAACGGGGTGGCCAAATTGCAACTGTTTGGTAGTTTGGAAGTTACTTTATCACTTTTTAAATATTAGTGGGCTAAAACGAAAAATGGCTGGTAGTTTGGGAGGCTTTTTTATATATATATTTTTTTCCATATTTTATTGTTATTTTTTGTTAATGACACAGGTATCTCATTTGTGGCTCTAAACTATGAACTGGATATTCTCTAGTCCAAAATTGACTTGACTGGATCATGTTCCCTTGTCATCACTGTATTATTAGTGAGTCGAACTAGACGTCTCAGAGGACTAGATCCCTAAAATTCTTTCCAAATTCCAGTTTTTAAAATTTTCAAATCCTAACCGTTCCTTACATCTAAACATCCAAAATAAGCAACGTGTTCACAATTTCAAAATCAAATTTTAAACCCATTCCGTTAAAATTTAAGAAAAAAAAGACATTTAATTGAATGGGTGAGGAACATTCCAGAGGAGAGAGGGAGGGTGGAGTTGCGGTTTTGGGTTGCCGCCGACAGCGCCAGCCTACATCTTTCAAGATAAACTTTCCATGTATTATAAGGCCTCATTTGATTCGCAGAACGTCTAGTCCATTGGAAAAGGATTAGTTACTACTGGGAATAAAAGAGTGTAGAATAGATTAGCTATTCATATTCCTTTGTTTGGTTGCAACGTTGGAATAGACTAGTTAATCCTATTTCTTCGTTTGGTTCAATGCAATACGTTGGTAAATTGAATCATACTGTGATCAAATTTCCTAAAATACCCTTATATTACAAAAACAATTTATATTACTAAGGACTTTCATTTTTTTTTTTTTTTGCAATTATGCTACAAAATTATTTATATATAAAAAAAAAATATAGTTGGAGAATGGACAGAGAATCAAAAGAAATTAAAAAACAGATTATATATATATATATTAAAAACCTTGGAGATTCTGTTTCTTCGTCAAAGAAATTAAAAAAAAAAAAAAAACTGAGAAACAAACAAAAGAGAGACAGAGAGAAGAAAATCATAGACAAATGGTAAAGAGAACAAAAAGAAATATAAAAAAAAAAAATAAAAATAAAATAAAAACTGACAAATAGTACATAGAAAAGAGACGGTACAGAGAAGGGAGATGACACAGAGAAAAAAAAAAATTTGTTTGCACTTGTAGAAAAATTGTACAGAAGAATCATAGAGAAAAGAGAAAGAGAGATAGAGAAAAAGAGATAGAGAAAAAGAGAACGAAATATAGAGACAGAGAAAAGAGAAATAGAGAGATAGAGAAAGAGAGAGCTAGAGAACGAAATATAGTAGAATTAGAGAGAGAACGAAATTTAATCCCACAAGTGGATTTTTTTTTTTTTTTTGGTGACAATTTACACGATTAATTTAATCTCACAGGAAATGTTTAGCTAAGCTACTCATTTTGGAGTGGCTTAGCTAACTCTGTGTGTATGAAATTAGTAGTTCCATGGGAATAGACTATTCCCAAGAATAAAGTGTTACCAAACAAAGGACTAGCTATATATACCTAGTGTTAGCTAGTCTAATCCAAGGGACTATTTAGCAATCTAAACATGGCTTAAGTGTTAAAAATTTGTTGTTGAAAGAAGTCTTCCGAAGATCTTTTCAAGTCTTCCATGCAGTGGCAGAGACAGAAATTTACAATTGTAGGGGTCAAATTAAAAATATAATAAACACAATTTAAAATAGAAAATAAATATTTTTCATTTGCAACCCTTAGGTTCGGACAACTAGAATCTTAGAATGATGTTCTTTAGATGCAACCCTTAGAGATTTAAGAGGGCACTCTTTGAGATTTGAAGTTTCATTATTAAAATTCAACCGTGTATTATTTTTTGGAATGTCAACTTTTTTTCTTTTGAATAAATAGTTGAAAAACTTCACTAAAGACCCATGAACTTCCACCCATTTTGAAATACCCCCCTAAACTTCAAAATCTCTCAATTTGGACCCCTCCGTCAAATTTAAAATGTTACATGACGTTTATACCCCTGACTTTTATATAAAATTCGAACTTCTAAAACGTTTTTTTATTTTTTATTTTTTTTTAAAAAAAAAAAACCAAAAATTAGGGATATTTTGGTCTTTTTTTATATATTTTTAACGGCTAAAATTAACGGAGGGGTCCAAATTGAGAGCAATTGAAAGTTCAGGAGATTAAATTGAGAGATTTTGAAGTTTAGGAGGGGTATTTGAAAACGGATAGAAGTTCAGGGGTTTTTAGTGAAGTTTCCCCTAAATAGTTTTAAATTTTAACGTTGTAATTTATAAACTTAAATTTTTGAAGTTAAATTTTCATACAACATAACGTGTGATGTGTATAAAGTATGAGAATAATTAAAAGGTGAAAATACACTTTACCTCTTCAAGTATTTACCTATTTAAGTTTTTGTGTCCGGTGTTTAAAAAGTGATGAAAGCACAAACTGGTATTGGAACAACCATTGCAATTGATGGAGTAGCAATCTACTCTTATGTCAAGGCCACACTGGCCGAAGAAGAGAAACGAGTGAGTTTTTCAAGTTTAACTTAGTAGGGTAAAAAAATATAAAAAGAAGTCCGGTTGAGCGTCAAGCATTCAAGATGACAAGTCTGAAATCCAACCAATGTGGGATTACCTAACGAGCAGCATTTATGCCTTAAATAATAACTGCCACTACAAAAAAACTAGGGATTTAGTGACTTGTATACTGTGTAGGTTTTTTTAAAACGTCACCAATTGGTGACATGTTAATTCCTTAAACAGCTTATTGAACTAAACATATTTTAAATTGGCCCATTAATTAACATAATAAGAGTCCATCATACATATGTTATATACTTCTACTAATAAATTGTCCTAGAATATTTATTGTCGGTTAATTCGGTTAATCGACAATAAAATGTTTCATACCGATTAACTGAACCGAACCGACGCCGGTATAAAAATCTTTAGCAGATTACCAATCGACTTATGACGGTAGGCGATTAATGTCGGTTTGGTCGCAATCGGTAGGCAATAAACGATTAATTTACTTACCCCTATTCTAAAGGAAGACGTGGAAGCTGGAAGTTAAGCGGGATTACAGTCAGCAAAGTTAGTGGTTGTGGCCCATGATGGAAAATTCATTTGAAACTAACAAAATATGACTTAGCTTCAAACCAAATTCCAAGGAAACCGGAGAAACTAAGAACAATATATACAGCAATTGCCACTAAATAGTGACGTGTTAGATATTAACACTTCACCAATTTTTAAAAAAACCATTAAATAATATTTCGGAAAAGGATATTTTTTTTAAAAAAAATGTAATAAAAATAAATTGTGATGTGTTACTGTTCACACGTCACCAATTGGTGACATGTCAACAGTAACACGTCACCAATTGGTGATATGTCATTGAAAATCCGTTTTTTTTAGTGTGCCATCAAATTTTGGATTCTTGCACATTCAAATCTAGTTTTACATGCATAGATAAAAATATATATATATATAATATCTTAGTTTTACACCATAATAGCCATTTGTTTCAACTTTTTGCTGTGGAACTTACACTACAAGAATTTAGGTCTTTAGGGGCGACTCTAAGTCGACCCTAAAAGTCCTAAAGTGGACGCTGTTGCCAACAGCGTCGACTTTTGGACCCTAAAGGTGTCGACGCTAATAGTCCGACCCTAATGCTCATACGTGTGATCATCAGCGTCCACTTCAAGTTGACCCTAATGATAACTTTTAGCGTCCACTTTATCGACCCTAAAAGTCACATTTTTTGACCCTAAAAGTGATGTAAAAGAAAATCATAGTCGACGCTAGTGGTTAACCATTAGCGTCCAAATGGTCCTAAAAAAATTAAAAAAAAATTAACTATCAGCGTCCAAATAAAAGTGGACGCTAATAGTTAACCATTAGCGTCCATAAAGTGGACCCTAATGGTCCTAAAAAATAAAAATAAAAAATTATCTATCAGCGTCCACTTAGGGTCGACCCTAATGATAACTTTTAGGGTCCACTTTATGGACCCTAAAAGTCACAATTTTTTGACCCTAAAGGTGATGTAAAAGGAAGCCATAGTCGACGCTAATGGTTAACCATTAGCGTCGACTTAAAGTGGACGCTCATAGTTAACCATTAGCGTCCACAAAGTGGACCCTAATGGTCCTAAAAAGTTTTTTTTAAAAAATAATATGCGATCGATCGCACAATCGTGTGTGATCGATCGCAGTACCAGAAGGTGTTCGAGATTTTGCGATCAATCGCACAATCGTGTGCGATCAATCGCAGTACCAGAAGGTGTTTGAGATGTTGCGATCGATCGCACAATCGTGTGCGATCGATCGCAGACCCAGACCCTGGGAACCAAATTACTTACATATGCAAACCAGTTTCATTTCTGAATTTAAGATCAAATTCCATACTGTTAGAATATATGGAAAATATATTATATTTTCCATATATTCCATAATTATGTTGATATTGAAATATTCTCTATTTATGGGTTGATTGTAATCATATATTGAGATTGTAATCAAATCAAAGGGATTTGATTACCAAACTTGTATTTAGACATTACCCTATAAATAGGGACCTTTGTATTGTAGACAAATTAAGTTAATGAGCACAATGTAGCCCTTAGGGGTATTTCGAGTGGTGGACGTAGGTGTCTAACACCGAACCACCCGTAAGTTCTTTATGTTCATTCCCTCTCTTGCTTCCGCTATTATTCCCACATTATCATTATTTCAACATGGTATTAAAGCCAATTTCTTGTGGTCTTCAATAATCACGTGCCACCTCCGGCCACCATGCTCCGCCCAAAGTTTCTGCGGGTTCAGCCACAACCACCAAATCCCAAATCAATCCAGATATTCACTGGCCTGTATACTCCTGATAGCCAACACCCGCGTTGCCGTCAGATGACTCCCACCACCGCTGGCTACACACGACCAACACCAGTTTTCGTTGATCCACTTCTCCGGCCAGATCCACTTCCCCGTCGGTTGCCATGGCTTCGGCCTAATTCTGCTCTTGACAGCCAACACCGGCTTCAGTCGAGACGCCATGACTCCACCCACCGTCAGCCAGCAACCGACCTCCACTTCACTGGCCTGCATACTGTTCGCAGTCGCAAGCAGAGAAATCCCAAGGTTTATCAAAGGTGCGAGAAAGCTAGCAAAATTGCAAACTGCAAGTTGTGGGAGATGATTTATACGGCTGCCAGGCGCTGTAACATAGCTAAGAGACGACCTTAAAAGCTCCTCCACCTATGAGGTTTATAAAATATGCAATGGGGATGTGGGTCACCTTCGTCTATTGATTTTGTGGGTAAGTTCTGCTGAATCTTTGGGTTTTGTGGGTGAATTCTGCTAAATCATTAGGATTTGGGAGTTAGGTATTTTAAAGTTATGTTGAAAGGTTGAAAAAAAAAAAAATTGCTGCGTGTAGAAATGAGCGGAAGCAATATAGAGAAAATGAACACAAAGAACTTACGGGTGGTTCGGTGTTAGACACCTACGTCCACCACTCGGAATACCCCTAAGGGCTACATTGTGCTCATTAACTTAATTTGTCTACAATACAAAGGTCCCTATTTATAGGGTAATGTCTAAATACAAGTTTGGTAATCAAATCCCTTTGATTTGATTACAATCTCAATATATGAGTACAATCAACCCATAAATAGAGAATATTTCAATATCAACATAATTATGGAATATATGAAAAATATAATATATTTTCCATATATTCTAACACATACAAATTTATTAACTTTAGTTATCAAGAATCTCACCATAACTAACTACTGAAACTAGAAGAAATTATTAACTGAATGACAAACCCGCTCCAAACTATCTAATAACTGGGATGCAAAATAAACTATTTTCTGCCAAGAGGTTTAGTAGATTCAATCCTCCAACTTGCAATTAATAGAAGTAAATGAGCACTATGACCCTTATTCAAATCTATAAGAATGCATTCAAGACAAAGCAGTGACAAGTATTAAGAAAAAAACAAAAGAAATATTAAACCAGGTCATACCCTGATCATTAGTTCATGCAAATCAATTACATTAAAATAAAGTGCAATAGATTATACAAGAAAGGTGAAAATAGTGCTTAATTTTAAAAATTAGCTTGCATGAAAAGAAGAATATTCACTTGCTTATGCAAGGAAAGGAAAAGGTAGTCACATACGAATCATTGGTATAATTGCCATAATACTCTAAATTACTGAAAGCTTTGTTTTTACAGATTCTAGTTATAAATCAATCTACTTGATAATGGGCGCTACCAACCCGTTTGTAATGTAGAGAGCCTCCACCATCTCAACTGTTCCGTTATGTACTACAAAGAGCCACCGGATATGCACAGAAGTCAATAATAGAAAAGAGACCAAAAACAAAACTGGAGCACGTTATAAATTGTCTCATTACAACAGAAAATTTTATTGTAAACAGTATTACAGGGAGAAAGCATGAAAAATATTTGCATATGTATGCATAACCAAATTAGATATGAAGTTACACCACAAAAATTAGAAGCTGCTTATATAATGAAAGACAACCAATTATGGCTAATTAAGTAAATCCCAAAAGAGTAAATAAAACACAACGTCAAATAAAGGCATACCTTCTTCCAGTCTTTTCCATATTTCCGACAGGCTTCATAAAAATGCTCAAGCTCCTCCTTGCTCCATTGAGGTCCTAACTTATCAGAATATTTCCTTTTCTGTGCATAAAATACAGCAGCCAAAATATTTTTTTAAAAAAATATCGACACTTTGAAGCTTTAAAGTCAACTCAACTAAGCCTTAATCTCTGTATATTGGGTTGGTTTATGGACCTCAATAACAAATTATGTTTGCCCACATAAATACATTCCCATGCAAACAAGAGGCTCAATTGATGATCCTATATATTTTGTTGTTCTATCCTATCTGAAATTATCCTTTCTATTGCCACAAAGATTGACTGTGTCCAATACAAGCTAGAGGCCATCATTTTGAAAATCCTATTAGATACTTCAAAATTTCATAAAAGGCCCACACTACATTCTATCCTCCATAAAAACTGACCAACAAAGGTTTATTAAACTTGGTTAACAAGTGTAACCAAACCAAGACATAGAGAGTCAAAGCACAACAAAGAAGAATAATGGTTACAAATAAATGAACAAATAACGAGTCAGATAGGTATTAATTAAGTTATAGGAAAAGTAGAGGAAAAAAAAAATTGTTTAGAATCCAAGAGAACATGTTTATTGATTTGAAATGTGCATCAATTCGTAGTCCTAAGTTGAATGTCAAAGCATATTTGATCACCTAATCCATATTGAAAAAGGATCTCTCTGCCCAAATTGTTTCCTTCTACTGAAAAATAATGAAAGAAAAATGATTCTTTTGGATAACCAAAGCTAACATACCAGCTCAAATTGGCTTGAAATGCAATGCTCAAACTCCTCCACAACCTTACTTAGCACAGATTCAACCAGATTTCCCTCCTTGAAATTTAACAAATTTATTTTGAATTACTATACAAATTTCTATCCGTAAACCATATATGTTCTATCCTCAACATCTGATGTATGTGAAAAATGGGCTAAAAGTAACAGAAATTTCTATTTTAAAGAAAAACAGAGATACTAAAGACCCTAATTCTTTGAGAATCCTGACATACTTGTTCCAGATCAGACGCCTCAAACGTAGGAATTCCCATTTCTTGCACAGCCACCAGGAAATTCCTCACATTCTCAAAGTACTGAAATGCGGACAATGCGGCCCCATCAAGAACCAGAGCAGAATCACATGGACTTTCCACCACCTAAAAAGAAATCAAACTACTGCTTAAACATCCCAAATTGAAAAAACAAAAAAGACACAGAATTTAAATGAAGATAAGGATGAGGAAAAGGCTAACCTTGGGCACAGCTCCAGAGTAAACCTTGTTGAGCACATTGCAGAGAATGATCCCACTTCTCAATCCCAGCCTGAACTCCTGCTCCGACGGCTCTGCCGGCAAATCCTTCGCCCCCACTACTCCCACCATCTTCCTCAGCCACCCCGCCGCTATCAATCACCAAAACAAAACAAACCCATCAACCACTCTCTCCCATTCATTCACCACAACTAACACATCTTATACCTCTTTATCTTATAATTATGAAAATGATATAATATAAAGGGCAAACATATCATGAATAATGACTTAAAACTACAAAACGACACCTATCATTGGAAACAGAAGCTGAAAACCACAAATATTGGCAAAGTTTAAAAGTTTAACACCTTTTAGAGAAGACTACTATGCATTAACACTACTTCACCACATCAGACAACAATCTTCAAACTAATCTAAATGCTCACAAGCAACGTAACTCAAAATGACTAACCTCATCAAAATCATCAAAAATATGTGAGAATTGCCCCATGAACCAAACCTGCCAAGGGAGAAAACTATTAAATATATGTTTTACAATCTATGGCAGAAAATTCCAAACCCAAAATAAAATACTTATCTGCATCCTCTTCCTTGCCAATTCATCCTTATAAGCAATTTGAATAATCTACCACAATGAACCAATATATAATATCAAAGACAATAAGAATGAAACCCAACATGATAGAGAAAGAAATACTAAAAATGTGTTTGGTCATGAAACATATTAAAGTAAGAACCTGCTTGGGTGGTTTAACTTTCTTGTACTCTTATCATCCTGCATACACTTAAAAATAAAATTTAGAAAGATATTATTACTCCCTTGCATTGTTTACTCAAAGCTCTTTAACCTTGATAAACATGTCAAGGGAGATTTACTAACTCAAAAGTTCTTGAACCAACAATTTTGCGAATATCTTAATATAATATAAACCAAATAAAAAGTACCAACAAATATACATTACCAAACAAATCACGATCAACAAATACTCAAATACACAATAGCAAATAGAAAGTACCAACAACTATCCAAATACATAGTATCAAAAAAAATATCTCAAATAGATGGTATCGAAAAGTACATCCCAAATAAATGGTTATTCCAAAGCTCCCTCAATTGTTGGCTTCACTTGATGCACCTCCAAGCAAGCTCCCTCTAGACCTAATAAGAATAGAATTTTATATAATGATCAATAACCTTTTTAACGATTACTTAGTATGTGTGCTTTTGTAAAATTAATGCATAGATATAGTTTCACTAACCCTCCAATACGTGACATTAAGAACTCAACAGTGGCTTTCAATTTGTTGGTTTCCTCAACGTTGGCTTGCAAATTCTCCCTATACTGATGAAGTTCAATTCTAGTCTGTTGAAGCTCGCTTTGAGTATCTTCTTGTCTTTTCCTACACTCGTCATGGTTGTCGAAGTGCGTGAACGCTTGAGATGAAGTACTTAAAGGGGTGGGAACAAGACCGCATCCCATTCCTCTAACGTGACCAGATCGTCGGCCCCCTAGCACTTGTGTGACTATTTCTTGCATTCGGTCCTCGACACTTGTCCCCTCCACACTGCCTTCCTCTAAGGCCTCACTGGTTGTTAACTCTTGCATCTGAAGCTGCACAAGTCATAGTTGGCCTTAGTTTAATATACACTTCATGCAAGTTTACTATTCATGTACTTTACTAATCAACTTAATGATCGGAGCGTAAAGATTTACTTACATATAGACTTTTGCATTTGTCGTTCACAAACTCTTTATCCTTTTTTCTTATATGGGTAGCCTCATATAGTTCAACAGGATTGGGCTTCACTTTTGTTTCTTGTTCCTACACATAATACATATAATCAAAGTTTACACTAAATAATGTTACTTTAATTAAATTATAAAAAAGAGATACTTACCTTTTTGTAAATGACGTTCACAAATGAACTAGTGCCAGCTGTGTGATTTGTTTCCAATTTATACATTTTTATATTTCGTGCGGACTTTTCTATAAAATTTGGAGAAAAAAAACACAATTATTCATAAAATGTCCTCAAGTGCATGCAAATTATATCAATCTGAATTTTCTAATCAGTATAATAATATATATTTACCTTCCATTTATCGTCATCAAATGAGTCGCATATTAGGTTCCACTGCTCAGGACCATATCCTGTGCACGTTTTCCTCCCAATAGCCTTAGCCTTGGCAATTCCTCATCATCGTCTTTATCAATGCCTTCAAAATATTTTTGTAGTGGTCTCTATACAAGTTCGAGCGAATCCTAGCATATGCATGACCCAATTTATTTTCAACACTTTGGCGTGCTCGTATCGTCCCATATTCGGTCTGAAATTTGGTGATACATAATAGATAAGAAAACAATGGTAAAAATGTGTCACATTATTTTTCATCTGAAACATATTCTTAAACATTACATTGATATTCATACCTGAACATGAAATAATAACTTGCTCTTTTCCTCAACTGGGACCTTTTTCCATTCACCGTGATGGAGTTCGCACATGTTACGAATAATTTTCCCAATCTTGCTTGCAAACCATGATGCATTATCGCCTACAGGTGCCCGGTGTCTATTTGGGATGTTTAGCACTAAAGGACCATTCTTAAGTACGTGCTCACTCAACTTCTTACACTTGGCCTTACCCCTTACACTTTTGACAGACATGGTAGCTATTACGCAAAACATGGTAATGTAGTAAGTTATATTGTGAAATGTCTATAACAAACCAAAATAATACAAAAATAACATTTCATAAACATATAATTCATAAACTTACAAGATGCAGTAGGGACGCCTCCCTATGAATCCAATCCTGCCACTGAGTGAATAGGATCATTAGACTCGTGCGAAGGATGCCTATCCACTGACTCGAGGAGGAGGGAGGGCGAGGGCGCCATTTGCATATCTGTATCACCAAACCCAGAATTGGGAGTCGGACTCTCATGCTCGTCAATAAGGCCCCGACCTTGACCTTGGCCACGGCCTCGTGCTGCTGGAACACGTTTACGTCCTGTTGTTGTCATTGTTATGATCAATCTGCAAACAACTCAAAAACCAAAAAATTATATTAGTCAAATTATAACCATATAGTATGTTCAATATTTTTGACAAACATACAATAATTATGCTAGTAAAAAAAAACAAACACCACAATACATGTATATATATATATAGAGAGAGAGAGAGAGCATCAACTTCATTAAATATGCTAATACACTTTGTACTTACACCAAATGTGAGCTTATGTTCAACACATATCATCATCAGATTCATATTCAGAATCTGTATCACTGTTACTTGAAGATGATTGTTCGTGTTCAGAGTCCTCTTCGTGTTCAGAGTCTATATCGTTGTCGCTACATAACTCCTCTTCCTCATCAAAGTTTGTATCATAGTCCTCGTTCGGCAAGTTATCGTTGGCAAATATGCTTGCATCAAGTTGAATATATAATTCATCAATTGCTATTGTCGCATCATCTCTACGTAATTGAGTGGAGGCTTCAACATTTGCTTCATCAACAAAGACCATATTACCCCCAACACATTCACCTTCCTGGTATACGTCATCACTGAGTCTTTCGTCATCTTCTATATTATCTCCCTTTTGTACTGTTGGAATATCATAGATGTCTCTATTGATCCACTTCTGCACCACTTTCCAATTACCACCCAATTTGGGATCATCCAAGTAAAACACTTGCAAAGCTTGACATGCTAAGATGAACGGGTCGGATTCACACCATGTATGAGAAGTATTCACAATCGTGAAGCCTTGGTCCATTTGTACTCCTATTGCACTCCCAGTGTCCCACCAATCGCACTCAAACAAGCACACGAGATTTTGGCCAGGGTAACGTAACTCTAGAATATTTTTTAACTCACCATAATACTCAGTTATTGAGGTTTCGTCCTCACCTGAAACAGAAACACCACTGTTCTGGGTAGTACGAGTTTCTGCACATTCTTTCGTGTGGTACCTAACCCCATTCATGATGCAACCTTTATACGATCTAACATGACGATCAGGCCTGCATGCAAGATCATATAATTGTTTTGAGTCATTGTCTGCAGTATACCCACTATTGTATAAACGTTTATGGCACCAACGTTCAAAGTTAGCCTCATGCTTTTTATCAATGTCACGGCCTCCTTCTCTTTTGATCATATTATAATGTTCACTGCATGAAAAATAAACGTATTCGTAAATGATCATCAACACTCAAATTATAACATGTCGTAACAGGAAAAACACAAAGACCATTACTAAACTTACTCCAAATATGAGGCCGTTTCGTTACAGTTGGTAAGCACATACCATCGTGCCCTACCAAAATCATTAGCATCCAGTGTTACTAATTTAGCTGCTCCTAACGGCCGAACTCGTTGGGAGAACACATCCGAGCGCTGGCTCATTTCTACTTCCTCAACGTCAACATTTCTCCGTTCACGATTCCATCTTGTCTCATCGCCTGAAGATACTTGGAACAGAAGGTCAAGCTCTCCTCAACTAGGTAACACTCGGCAATAGACCCCTCTGGATGCGCTTTGTTACGCGTCCACTTCTTATATCTTCCAAGTTCTCTTTCGAACGGATACATCCAACGGTTTTGTACAGGACCGGCAAGCTCGGCCTCCCGAGGTAAATAAAGCGCTAGATGGATCATAACATCAAAAAAAGCTGGCGGAAATATTTTTTCCATTTTGCATAAAATTATTACAATGTCGACTTTCATTTGTTTCAGGATATCAAATTTCAATGTCCGTGCACATAACTGCATAAAAAAGGTACTCAACTCGGTCAATGTTGTTCGTATTTCCGACGTAGAGAAATTTCTAATTGCAACAGGAAACAAGCGCTGTAAGAAGACATGACAATCGTGGCTTTTCATACCCAAAATTTTACCAGGAAGCTTGTTCACACATCGACCAATGTTAGATGCATACTCGTCAGGAAATTTAACACCTGACAACCACTCACATAAACTCTTCTTCTCATCTCTTGTCAATGTGTACTTCGCAAGTGGCATCTTATAAGTTTCACCATTTGGCTGCACATGCAATTCTTTACGTATACCCATCAACTGTAAATCTCTTCGTGCCTTGACTGTGTCCTTGGTCTTCCCATCAATATTCATCAATGTACCTAAGATACTTTCACATATGTTCTTCTCAATAGGCATAACATCTAAATTGTGACGTACTTTCAAACTTGACCAGTAAGGCAACTCAAAGAAAATACTTCTCTTCTTCCAATTCAACACAACATCTGTGTACTTTCTCTTTCTCCCGCTTGTTTTTCGAAATTGTAAACCCTCAGCATCCCTTAGCTGTTTCAACAATTGACTTGCAGACAATTCTTCAGGTTCCAATCTATGCTCCTCTGTACCATCGAACAAATCTCCTCTTTTGCGCCATGGATGCTCTTGAGGAAGCCACCGACGATGACACATGAAGCACACCTTATGCCCATACTTCAAATACCTGAACGATGTATCCTTATTACATACTGGACATGGAAGATTTCCATTTGTAGACCACCCAGATAATTTTCCATATGCGGGAAAATCATTTATAGTCCATAGTAATGTCGCATGCAATTGAAATGTCTCTTTCTTTGATGCATCATACACGCGTATGCCTTCATTCCATAAATCTTTCAAGTCATCAACCAATGGGCGCAAATATACATCAAGATTCTTTCCGGGATCTGAAGGCCCAGGGATAATAAGAGACAACATCAAATTTGGACTCTTCATACACATCCACGGAGGGAGATTGTACACCGTTAACATTACTGCCCATATGCTATATGTTGTACTCATATTACCATATGGGTTGAAACCATCACTTGCTAAACCAAGCCGCACATTGTGGGAATCACTTGCAAACCACTCATATCTTTTATCAAACTCTTTCCATACAATAGAATCGGCAGGGTGGCTGAGAGTATTGCCATCATCTTCTCGACCTTCTTTGTGCCACCGCATTTCCTTGGCCATTTCTTTTGTCATAAACAACCGTTGTACCCTTGATTTTATTGGGAAATACCGTAAGACCTTTTGATGAATATTACTTTTTTTGCCTTTGCCATCAATCCATCTTGAATTGTTGCACTTTGGGCATACCACTTTGTCTGCATGTTCTTTCCAAAAAAGCACACAACCATTCTTGCATGCGTGTATCTTATCGTAACCGAATCCTACGTGTCGCCTAAACTGTATTGCTTCTCTATACGAGCGTGGCAATGTCTCTCCATCTGAGAGGGCCATCTTTATCAAGTCAATCATCATATCAAACGCCTTGTTACTTATGTTGCAGAACACCTTTATATGAAGCATCTTCAGTACAAAAGCAATTTGTGTAAATTTCTTGCAGCCTGGATAAAGTTCTCGTAAACCATCTTCCCAAAATCGGTAGAAGGATCTTGTTTGTTCGTGATCATCGGTTGTGGGGCCTTGTGAAGTAGAGGATTCTCCGATGTTAGCATCAACAAATGTCCCCATACATACATCGTCTAACAATTCTTCAACCGCATCAACCTCCTCCATCATTTGGTTGTATGTGTGTGCATGTTTGTAAAAGTGTTTACCTAAAATGATCTTCTTCCCGTAAAATATTCATCAGTGTATGCGGAGTAAATCCATTCATATACAAGTGACCCTTCACCTCGCTAATATGAGAATAATATCGATTTGCACAATCACGGCATGGACACTTTGTCATATCACGTGAATCAACCGATTTAATCGCCATTCCATGAATTCTTCCACACCTTTTGAAATCGCTCTGAACATCAGTACTTTCCGCATCCAACTCCTATCCATATTGCTGTCCCTATTAGAGGTTATTCGTTATGTACATGTACGCACACAAGGAATTAGAAGATCGATTCTTAAGAATTAATAGAATTAAATGGGAGGTCTGTTCTCAAATATTGATGCTAGCTCAATGCCATGTTACCTAACAAAATATTCTAGAAGTGGGTTAGTAGTTTAGAACAAATTTCTATTTGTAATTTATTTACTTGTTTAGCTCAATGATAGTTTTACATTTTTTACCATTGATGTTAGCTTTGATATTTATTATAGAATGTTGTCTTGCTTCAAGTTTACTGTGCTGCTTTCTTATTGAACTTAAATGGAAAAGACAATACAATCATGTACTATACCAACTTTGATAACATAAGTTGATGTGAACTAGAAAATTAATAACATAATCCTAATATAAGAATAAGACTTAATACTAATAAACAAGTAATAATAAGAGAAGAAGGGAGAGATGCAGTGGGAATACAAGTTTTCAGACGATCACGTGTGCAATCGATCGCACCACCAGAGAGGTTTTACATGTAGGTGGTGCGATCGATCGCATTATCAGGGGCTTCAGCACGTAGTGCGATCGATCGCACCACCAGAGAGGTTTTACTTGTAGTGAGTGCGATCGATCGCACTATCAGCTATCCCACAAACAAGTTAGTTTATGCTTTACTCCAATCAACACATATCTCTACAAATCCCACATTTATACAGGTAAACAATTAATGACATGGCTATACATGACCGTGTGTGCACCCGGGTACCCGTGCATATATTAACATACACATAAAAACATGTAAAAACCACTAATCAAACATTTACTTCTATACATACATTTTTCCTTCTACCACTATCCAACAATCTGAAGCCAACACTTGTTGAGATTAAGACCCTCTATATTTTCTACCCTAAAAGTGCTGCAAAGGGTAATATAGCTCTTATTACAAGTTCCTCACAAACTGATGTGGTAGTCCACATGACACTCTTATATGGACTACCACATTAGTTACTAATTAATTAAATTTAGTTGTAAAATTTTGTTGCTTAATTTTTTCAGTCATGTTGGTACCACGTGGCACTTTGGGTCTACCAAGTTGCTTTTTTTATACGTAATTCAATCTTATTAAAAGCGTAAAGGCTACAATCCTAGTACACAAAAAGTATACAAGAGAAACCCCCTACTATAGTAAAAAAGAAGAACAAAACTCCAAAAAATCAAGATAAGTAGAAAATGGCAGACTATTTAACGCCGCCATCCATGTGTAAAGTGATTTGAACATAGTATTTTTCAGCTCTAACACCTAAGTATCTTGATCTTCAAAACTCTTTACATTCCGCTCTCTCCAAATACAACATTAAACATAAATGAGCCAACCTCCAAACTTCCAAAACATTACGACTTTCCATTTGTCCCCTCCAACTCACCAACAATTCTCTCACGCTTTCAGGCAAGACCCAAACAATGCCAAACAAAAGGAAAAGCGAACTCTATATTTCTCTTTCTATTTCAAAAATGGAGAAATAATATGATCAATAGATCCCTCACTCTTCTTGCACATACAACACCAATCCACCACCATGGTGTTCCTCTTTCTCAAATTATCCAAAGTCGAGATTTTCCCTAAATGCCGCCGTCCACACAAAGAATGTCACTTCTTTTTTTTTTTTGTTGATAAGTATAAAAATTAAAAAAAATTTTAAAAAAAAAATTAAAAAGAAGTGACATTCTCCACACAAAGAATGTCACTTTTAAGGGACCCTCAACATACTCAAATACTCTTTCAAGGAAAATGAGAACTTACAAGAATGGATAACACATGATAGAATGACTTCACTCAAACTTTCACCTTTTGGTGGTGATCCAACAAATTCCATCCTCTCCCCTTGCTCACTCTATTAGAATACACCAGCTCAAAGAAAGAGTATTTGAGTTCCATATGTTATGGAAAAATATATGTTCCAATGTACATTTCTTTTTGAATTGTATATAATCCACCACCCACGCATCCTTACAATGTGCAATACTAAACAAATCCGGATAGGAAATCTCCAAGGGTTGCTCCCACACTAGAAGTCATGCCAAAACCTCACCTTGGACCCATCTTCCACCTCAAATCTAACAAATCTAGAGAAAAAATATCATCTCCTCCTTATATATTTCCACACTCCCACTCCAAAGAGCCCCACAACTTAAAAGCTATCCCAGCCAATAACCTGTTTTATTCTCTTTTGATTCGATGATTTGCTAGAAAATAAAACCATAGCCACAAAGACTAAGGCCTCAACATCACTATAGCAAATCTTACTAGCTTCCCTTTTTGTTTGTCTAATTAAGTTATTAGGGTTTTCGTGCGATTTCAATTTTGACAATTAAATCTTTAATTTTTTTTATCTACTTTTAAATGTCTCTCTGTCAATGTCATCGAATTAATTAACCATATGTTACATCAAACTAATCAAATAATACAACATGGCTCTAGAATGTTAATTTACAGGTAATGTCATCAATTTTATTTTTCATATATCCTCCCCAATTTGCAGTACTATTAATTACCCTGGCCATGAATAGTTAGGGGTGGCAACTTCTTGTGTTTCGAGTTCGGGTTGTGTCAAGGTATGCGTATAAGACTATACGGATCAACCCTAATTTTACACATTTCATTAAACGAGTCAGACTTTTTAATTATAACTCGCTAAATCCATGTTGAGTTTGTGTCGGGTTTGCAGGTCGTGTCATAAATGAATGACCTTTATGAATGGGGATAATAAACAAAGTTTTAGATGTGTATTTTTCTTATTGCTTGTCTTGCATACTATACACTTTGTTCAAGAATGATCAATTTCTCTCTTCTCTTCCTACATTGTTAATGTTTTGGGTTTGAAGTTTAACAATCTCTAAGAAGGAAAAGAAAAACAAAAGTTTTGTAGTATATCTATTTGTTCAATGAAATACATAGTTATATTAATGGTCCTCTATTTAATTGTTATCTTTTGGTTTAGAGTAAGTTCCATCTAGTACATGCTTAAATACACTTATGTTTCTCCTCTACCTTGTTTAGATTAGTTAATGTGTGATCCCTTGAACAAAAATCACTGATTTGCAACACATAAATAGCAACCATTACACTAGAAAAAAACGTTGGTGCCACATAATTTACTGCATGTTCACGTTGTTTGTCCTTTAATATAGTGACTTAATTGTGATGCATGTTCATTGATTCATGATTTTAAACTGATTTGTTTCAATTTTAACAAGTATGCTTAGGATTACTGCATTTCTGTCATGCATCATACCAGACATAATTTATCTTAGAACTCTCGAATTTCAAACATAGGTGAATGTTATACTACCTTTGGGCAACATATGAATCATTTCAATTGTAACTTTCATGTGGTTGACCACAAAATGTAAAACTCTCTTGTATAGATGGTATGTGAACTTGTAGCCATTTTAGAGAGATTAAAAAGGAAAAATTTTGTTTGGACCCTTTGATAGATTAGAATTGATGCCGAAAAGAATGATGGGATATATAAGTTGCACTAGTTGGGTTGTTTTGGCATGGGGTTAGCACTTTTAGAAACAATTTAAAATCATATTGTTCTGTGTTTCACCTAGTACCTTACTCTCATTTCAGCTTTGGTTATGTGTAGTTTCTATCTTTTGATGGAATGGTTTGTGAAAAAGAAAAAAACAAATTAATGAAAAACTCTCCAATTTTTTTGAGTTCGATATGCATGCTTGAGATAGTTTTGCTAATTCTTATTCCTCTAAACTATTGATAGATATGAATAATTTTTCTTTATTTTTCTATATCTCTCATTTTAAGTTAGCCTTTTTACTCTTATTTGTACTCTGTACCAATAAAGGGCTATACTCTACATGTTAGTAAATTTGCCATCAAGAAATCAATTGGATTTTCTCAAGAGACAGTATTGACAACAAAATGAAGAGCAAAATTGAATAAATTTACACCCAACACAAGCTTGAAATGATCAAATATTAGCCTCCTACTATGTTTGAAAATATCCCAATACTAAAAATCACGAAAGCAGATAGAAACCACAAAAATCAACCATTTTAGATGCAAAACGCAACCCATGAACAGCAGATGCAAAATAGAAAGAGAAGAAGAGAGGAGAAACTCATTTAAGGTTTTCAAGGGTTAGGAAAAACTCATACCGGAGAGAAAGCTACAGTAGAGCGTTAAGTGCGCCGGAGTGAGAGCTGGCAGACAGAGGTGCGCCGAAAAGAGAGCTGCCGGAGAGAGAACCTTGCACCGGAGTATTGAGTGAGAAAGAGCGATCGAGAGAGAGAGAGAGAGTGAGAGTGATAGTGAGAGTACTGAATCTTGATGTTAATTAGCTGCAGCTCATCATCATGTACGTGTGGTATTTCCTCCGAAAATTTGACGAAAATTTGAGCACCCGCCAGTTTTTACCAGATGGCGGCAAATTATTTGGTGTAGTTCAATTAGTGGCTATTTGGGGCATTTTTCTTAAAAAAAAAAAAGAAATTGAGAAAAATATAAAAAAAAAGGCTCCAAAATAAATGAGAAAAATATAAAAAAACATAAAGCAAGTTGTAATTTATTTTTTGAAAAAAAAATTCGTTTTTTTTTTCAATTATTTTATTATTTATTTGTTAAAATAATTGGGGTATTATATGAATATTAAAAATAAGTGGCATTTTTATTTATTTATTTATTTGTAATTTTTCTCTTATAATATGTTTTTACTATTATAATATTAACTAAAAATTTCCGTTTATAAAATTTTTATGATAAAGATCATTAAGTTGATATTTCTCTTATAATTAGTTATAAAATAATACAAAATCCAAAGATAATATAAGATCAATATAACTAAGGCACTAAGATAATATAAAAAGCTAATAGTTCAATTGAATGTTGGATTGAACCTTCAATTGAATGTTTGATTGAACCTTCAATTGTATCTAGTTTGATCTATCAATTGATCATACCACAGTCAATGGAACTAATTCATTAGGATCGCTCGGATGTTTGATCGAACATTTAATCCTATCACGATCAATCGAACTAATTCAGTACGATCGATCGGATATTTGATTCTATCATGATCAATCGAACTAATTTATTACGATCGATCAGATGTTTGATCGAACGATTGATCCTATCGCGATCAATCGAACTAATCTATTAGGATCGATCGGATGTTTGATTGATCATTTAATCATATCACGATCAATCGAACTAATTCATTATGATCAATCGGATGTTTGATCGAACATTTGATCCCATTACGATCGATCAGACTAATATGTAATAGTATCGATCGGAATTGATTTTATCAAATGTTTGATTGAACCTTCAATCATGTCAAGTTGTATTGATTGTATCCCGATCAATTTAAGTAATGCACTAATATAATATAAAATGCTTAGACTTCAATTCAATGTTCGATCGAACATTTAATTTGTTTGAATTTTGTTCGATCATTTGATCTTATCACGTTCGATCGATCGAATGCACTAGGTAGGACCAATCGGATATTTGATCAAACCTTCAATTTCAATTGTTTCAATCATTTGATCTTATCACGATCAATCGAACTAATTCATTATGATTGATCGGATATTCGATCAAACCTTCAATTTCAATTGTTTCAATCATTTGATCTTATCACGATCAATCGAACTAATTCATTATGATTGATCGGATATTCGATCAAACCTTCAATTTCAATTGTTTCAATCATTTGATCTTATCACGATCAATCGAACTAATTCATTATGATTGATCGGATATTCGATCAAACCTTCAATTTCAATTGTTTCAATCATTTGATCTTATCACGATCAATCGAACTAATTCATTATGATTGATCAGATATTCGATCAAACCTTCAATTTAATTGTTTTAAGTTTCATCGATCATTTGATCCTATCATGATCGATTGAACAAATGTACTATGATCAAACGGATGTTTGAATAAACCTTTAATTTCAATTGTTTCAATTTTGATTGTCACTTGATCCTATCATTTCATTGTATCACTATCAAAGTTGTTGTACATTATGCAATAAAAATTAAAATAAAATTAAAATAAAAAAAATTATATATATATATATATATATATATATATATATATATATATATATATATATATATATATATATCTGATCTGCTCTCTTTTAACATTCTCGTGATGAGATCGATCGCATCTTGTGTGCGATCGATCGCGATCCACCAACTACTCTCATATCTTTGGCGAGTGCGATCGATCGCACCATTTTTGCGATCGATCGCTTTCGGCCAGCACATATCACGTGACCTATTTTAGGCCACTTTCCCCACACCCACATATTTTTCTTCTCCAAGCAGCACCCACCTCGGCACTCCTCCACCGTTTCTCACCACTCCTCCACTCCTCCACCGTTTTCACCACCTCTACCACACAGCCACCTCACGGTTCTCTTCTCCGCAACCATACCGGTATTTTCACTACCTCTAATTTACACCCCATTCCCCATTCCCATCAACACCCCAACCCCGATTACTTCCCCAACATTTTTTTTTTCTCATATTTCTGCAATTGTGGGTGTTCATCCACCCACATTGCTTTGTTGTGGTTGGATTTTGCTGTTTTTGTAGGGGGTTTTGAGCGGAGTTGCTTTGTTCTTCAATTTTGGCTATCTCTAGTGCACACCAAGTGTTTGTCAAAAGTCCCCAATCAACCTCATCATGCCAAGAGCTCGAGTTTCGTCCTCCCGAGGGTCCGATACCCGAGCCATTTGTTCCCCACCCACTTTTAAGGAGCGGGAGCTGCTATTTGAGACCACCTTCGCCATTCGCGAAGACTTTCAAAATCTTGAGGCGACTCAATGGGCGGTCGCCAAGTTCAAGCGACGAGGGCTCAACAAGCTTTTCAAGCCGGTCACCACCACTGCCTACAGAAAATTGGTGATCGAGTTCTATGCCAACCTGTCGCATGACTACAACAACGTGGCGGCCCTCTCTTCCAAAGTGAAAGGCAAAGCTATTGACGTAACACGGGCCGACATTGCTGCTGCCCTTCAATGCAATCATGAGCACCCTCCAGAAGCCGCACAACTTGCTGAGCAACGGCCAGATTCTACGTGGCGGAAATCATTGAGGACATGTGCGATAGGCAATATGCCGATTCCCATCATAATGCCGGCAGCCGATCGAAGCTACCTCAACGGCTTTGGTTTGTGGACTCCATATTACACCGTAATGCTTTTCCCTTGGGACTCAAATCTCAGAGGCGGGATCAATTTCTTCAAACACTTTACGCCTTCCATAAAGATGCTTGGTACTCCATTCCCGACATATTTTGGAACCAAATTCAGAAATTTTGGAATGGGGTGCACGTTGGAGGAGCGGAGTCCACACATTCATGGGGGTTGCCTTTCTGATACTTAATCTCGTACATCCTCCGGAAGAAAGGCATCAAGGGTACCGCAACTGATGAGTCAGTCACTACTACTCCCATATTTAGCATTCGCCAATGGAACAAGAGCTTATCCTACATGCCCCGGGGACCAGCACCTGGTGCTGAAGAGAGTGAGGCCGAGCCGATAGCCGAAGATGAACCTGAAGTTGAGCCAGAGGCATCTGAGGAGGAGGAACAAAACCGCTCACTTATTGAAGAAATAGCGGGCCTTTGGAGAGAGTTGGCTGGCCAAAGAAATGAGGCATCCAAAACTTTCAAATTTATGGACAAACGCCTAGGCACCTTAGAAGAATTGATGCAGTCCATTCTCACCCGGTTGCCACCGCCATCTGCAGGAGCATCATCTTCTAGACAGCAGTGAGCAGGGACCACCGTCTGGCTAAAGACGTTAAACTTAGCGCTCATGGGAGGCACCCCATAGTTTACCCTTTTTATTTTGTTTAGTATGTTTTAAGTGAATCTTTTTATTTGTCTTTAGTTTTGTTTCTTTTTATTTGTCATATCATATATATACACTATTAGATATGTCAAATTTAATATGAATTATGAAATGGGAATTAAGAATTAAGTTTTCATTCGGGGAATTAAATCCCATTTGGTTAGGAATCATTTGGGGAATCCACTTAAAACTGAAGTCTTCAAATTAGTCCGAATGAAAACTTTATCCTCCAAATGAAACTCCTAACCAAATGGAAAATATATACAAATTAAAATCTTTCTTTAGGAGGATGGAATTGAAATAGAAGAATTTTTCCTTTTTTTTAAAAAAAAAACATATATATATATATATATATATATATATATTGAAACAACTGTACATATGGAATATTAAGTGAAAGGGAGAGCTTTACTTTTACGGTTAAAATTTTATTTCGTTATATTTAACAGTGCATATTGTGTCACTTTATTTGAAAATTTTAAACAATGTAGTGATATATACACAATTTTAGTGGATGCTATTGGGCATCAAATTTTTATTTTATTTTTTTAATTTTTTTTTTTTTAATTTTCCTACCTACTCTTTAGGGTCGACTTCAAAGTCGACCCTAATGATCACTCTTCAGAGTCCACTCTTAGTGGACACTATTGGTGGTTAACATTATTTTTTTTATTTTTTTTAATTCCTCCACACGCTCTTTAGGGTCGACTTTGTCGACCCTAATACTTAGGCATTAGGGTCGACTCTAGAGTCGACCCTAATGATAACTCTTCAGCGTCCACTTTTAGTGGACGCTATTGGTGAATAAAATTATTTATTTATTTATTTTTTAATTCTTCCACACACTCTTTAGGGCATTAGGGTCGACTTTAGAGTCGACCCTAATGATCACTCTTCAGCGTCCACTTTTAGTGGACGCTATTGGTCAATAAATTTTTTATTTTTTTTATTTTTTTTAATTCCTCCACACACTCTTTAGGGTCGACTTTGTCGATCCTAATACGTAGGCATTAGGGTCGACTTGAGAGTCGACCCTAATGATCAATCTTCAGCGTCCACTTTTAGTGGACGCTCTTGGTAAATAAAATTATTTTATTTTATTTTTTTTAATTCCTGCACACACTCTTTAGGGTCGACTTTAGAGTCGACCCTAATGATCACTCTTCAGCGTCCACTCTTAGTGGACACTATTGGTGGTTAACATTATTTTTTTTATTTTTTTTAATTCCTCCACACGCTCTTTAGGGTCGACTTTGTCGACCCTAATACTTAGCCATTAGGGTCGACTTTAGAGTCGACCCTAATGATAACTCTTCAGCGTCCACTTTTAGTGGACGCTATTGGTGAATAAAATTATTTATTTATTTATTTTTTTTAATTCTTCCACACACTCTTTTGTCGACCCTAATGATCACTCTTCAGCGTCCACCTTTAGTGGACGCTATTGGTAAATAAAATTTTTTATTTTTTATTTTTATTTTTTTTAATTCCTGCACACACTCTTTAGGGTCGACAAAGTCGACCCTAATACTTAGGCATTAGGGTCGACTTTAGAGTCGACCCTAATGATCACTCTTCAGCGTCCACTTTTAGTGGACGCTATTGGTGATGAATATTATTTTTTTTTAATTCCTCTACACACTCTTTAGGGTCGACTTTGTCGACCCTAATATGTAGGCATTAAGGTTGACTTGAGAGTCGACCCTAATGATCACTCTTCAGCGTCCACTTTTAGTGGACGCTATTGGTAAATAAAATTATTTTTTTTTTAATTCCTGCACACACTCTTTAGGGTCGACAAAGTCGACCCTAATACTTAGGCATTAGGGTCGACTCTCGACTTTAGAGTCGACCCTAGTGATCACTCTTCAACATCCACTTTTAGTGGACGCTATTGGTGATTAGTATTATTTATTTTTTAATTTTTTTTTAATTCCTCCACACACTCTTTAGGGTCGACTTTGTCGACCCTAATACTTAGGCATTAGCGTCGACTGTAAAAGTCGACGCTAATGATCTTTTTCCCGCCTTTTGAATATTTCCCGCGAGTATATTAGGATCGAGTTATTAGCGTCCACTCTATAGTGGACGCTATTATTCATCTTTTGGGTCGACTATTAGCGTCCACTTGGATGTGGACGCTAATACATAACTATTAGGGGCGACTTTCAAAAGTCGCCCCTAATTGTTGAGTATTAGGGGCGACTATAAAGTCGCTCCTAATAAGTCACCCCTGATGAGTCAGTTTCTTGTAGTGTTAAGTGGTGTTGAACATTTTTGCTGTGTCTGCCTCCTGTTGCCATTTGGGATATTGGATATTTGGATCCTCTGATTACATTGTGAACAAGTAAATTAATTAAGTGGAATCTCTAGAAACCAGATAATCATCAATTATGTTCAGCATTGCATTTAATGTGATTTTATGTTGTTCCATAGCGAATTAGGATCCTCTCTCTATTTTAAATGAAACTGATAGTATTCATTTCATGGTATGGATTTAAAGTTTGTACATTTAGCGGTGTATAAGATGTCACATCCTTTAAATGTTTTAAAAGATTTGCCAACATTGACTTTATATATACCATTAAATGCACAAACTTTAAATCTTAATAATGAAATTTAAAATGGAGAAGATCTTATTCCTTCCATATAGTGAATCCCAAGTTGATAAAAATGCATTCCTTGTGGTTTCCTGATGGGCCCTGAATCTGTCTACCCATCGATTAAATTGGTGATAGTTTTGGTGCTATATAGACGCCATGTTTTGATGTACACTTCTGCTCGAATTAACACTTAAGCTGACTTTTATTAATTTTGATTTTTTTGATTTTTGATTTTTGATTTTTTTTTTTTTGGGATTGGCAGCAAGCTAAAACAGCATGAGGAGAAAAAGAGGTCTGGACATGGGGGAGAATCATGCGTTGTACATTTTCAAATATTTCCTTCAAAAGAGAGAGATGACAAATGGATTGTCCTATTATTTACCAAGAAAAAAAAAAGAAAGTGTATCCTATTATCCTTGTGGCAGTTATTTTTCTTTTGATCGATTTCCTTTGATTCAGATTACAGACAATTGCTAATTTGCAATCATCTCATGTTGTGAGTGAAAATAATGAATCGCTTTTTCTGTCACAAGTCATAATAAGCTTCAAAGGGAGTTAACACAGTATGTGATTAAATATGTGATAATTATGCATATACATGGAACTGCTCATTATTCAAGCAGACTTGCTTTGATGATTGATAGTTCTCATAAGTGTCTTGATTGTGAAATATAGGGCATTTGTTTAGGTCTTGATTGAGATCACGTGCAATACTGTGGATACTGTCGTCCGATGCAGTGCAATAGCTTTAATTTAAGCCATTTATTTTTGGATAGAATATTTTTCTAACCCAGTCTAATAAATTACCACATGTCCAATTCTATAATGTGAGAGGCACGTGATTTTTTAGTATAATTAACAAACTACCTACACGGTTAACGCTCTTTATTGTAATGTTAACTCTTCTTCTGCTGACACTCAAACACACACATGAAACATGAAGGTGTCCAATGGCTCTCTCCTAAACCGATTCATCTCCGTTCTCAGCTTTCTCTGATTTTTTTTTAAAGAGTTTGATCCAAGTATAGGCAGTCATCTCTAAAGAGTTTAAAGAAGTCTAATTTGTATTTAGGTGAGAATTCGTGTTGTGGCGAGAGTGGCAAGAGGCGAAAACATGTTGAAATGTCTTCTTAACTTTAAGAGAAACTATGTAATGGTAGAATTGGTTCTCTGTATCTTATTGATTTGACACAATATGCCTTGTTGTACTTCCTTTCATAACTATGCTGATTTTTATCGGATTACTTCGATGAAGAGATTGAGGTTGATTTGGATTCTGCAGGTGTTGTTCTTACATTAACAAAGCCAGGTGTAACACCAAATATATTGGATCCTCCATTCTGCAAGCCTTCATTAACATACACAGAAGGAATTTTAGCACATACCTTCATTAGCGTCCATTCTGCAAGCCTTCATTAACGTCCAACCCCAGCTGCAAATTTTTCTGTCGTATATCATCAGAAAGAAAACTGAGAAAGGAGACGAACGGCTTAAGGAGAGACTTTTGGACTGCTTTCTATGTTTGAGCGTAAAAAGAAGAGTTAATTGTACAGTAAAGAGAGTTAACCATGTAGCTAGGCGGTTAACTATACTAAAAAGTCACGTCCCTCGATAGAGGATATATGACAAATTATTAGATTGAGCGAGAGGAATTTCTTCCTGTTGAAAGAAATTTTTGTTCTCATTTTTTAAATGAATCATTCAAAATGCAACAATACATAGATAAATATGATAGATTGCACCGTGTGCAAGTCATAGGAGTGTTTATTGGGGGTTTCTGAACCTTGATCTCTATTTGTCCCCAAGGTGGTTCAACCACCCTAATGGCCACCTTTTTAGGTTGCATACATGCAAGCAACATCTTTCTCTTCTATGCTATTGGTATTTTGGACATTTCAATTTAAAATGAACTGTCCAAATTAGAATTATTATAGATTATATATTTTATGATGAAATTATTAGGCTCATCAACTAGATCTTTGATGATCTACACTTTATGAATTGAGTTTAATAGAATAATAAGAAAAGTATCTCTCCATGATTAATGTTATTTGAAGAAAACAATTATGACGATGAGATCGAGGCACATCACATTTTCAACTTTACACCTTAAAAGTGTCTCCCGATGGTTGGAGGTACACATTAATGTTGAAGATGAAAACTCTAACCCTCTCTTATCTTAAATTGAGTGATTGTAGAAGTCTCTCTTGTGTCTATCTTAAATAATGATCAATCATAAATTCAATGGTAATTTTAATAGCTACATCATTATTAGAGGGATTCAAGAGGGATACAAGAGGAACTTGTAGCATTATTCTCTTAAATAGGCTTCGAAAACAATAAGAAAAAAAAATTCTAGAGGTATTTTTGTCCCACACCTCAATAAAGTCAAAACTTTAACATTACATCCGTACACTACCTATCTCGATACTTTATGTCCTACATTAAAACTAGACATTCTAAATAATAGATTTCTTTGATATTCAAAGATTGCATTAAAATTCGACGTTATCATACAATAGTTGCTCCACTTTCCATTTAAAGTGACTTGCTTTCAAAGCTGCTCCTCGTCATCAGCAATGTGACTCTAATAAGACATCCTAAAAATTGATTAGCTACTATCTTCTCTCACCGACCTTGAAGATTCACAATCTCAGAAAAATCTTGTCCACTAATCGTACAACTACTACACATGTCATTGGGTAGGACAACTTCCTTCTCAAGCCTGGCATCTTTGTCCGCACTATCTTGCAGCTGCAATGCTAGCTCAAGGTCCCGCACCACATCATTCATCGATGGCCGGTTGATTCCATTGTCATGCAAACAATTAACCGCAATCTCAGCAAATATCTTCAAACACTCATCTGCTATTTCACCCTTCAATGACAGATCAATGATTTGGTCAACCTCTCCATTGCGATAGCATTTCGAAGCCCACTCTCCTAGGCACACCGCTTGCATCTCTCCAGTATGTATTATGGGTGGCTTCGCAGACAATACTTCGAACAAAACTACACCAAACGAGTATACATCAGACTTTTGAGACAACTGTTGACGTCGGTAATATTCTGGATCTAAATACCCAAAAGTACCCTTAACATTTGTGCTGACGTGGGCTTCAGACTTCCCTATTTTGGACAATCCAAAATCAGACACCTTTGCTTCCCATTTCTCATCCAATAAGATATTTGTCGTCTTCACATCACGATGAATGATTGTGTGGTTTGCGCCTGTGTGAAGGTAATTCAACCCATGTGCCGCACCGATACAAATCTCTAGCCGTCGCTTCCAACAAAGAGGAGGATTATTGGTGGTGTTGAAGAGATGATCACGAAGGGTCCCACGAGTCATAAAATCATAGACGAGGATCATCTCATTGCCATCGTTACAATATCCAATAAGAGAAACGAGATGGCGGTGGTGAAGTTGGGAGAGCAACTTGATTTCGGTCTCGAACTCGTGGGCCCCTTGTTGAGAACCAGGTGTCAACCGCTTGATCGCAACTGGGTTGGCCACACCATCAATGTTTATATACCCTTTATACACATTACCAAAACCCCCAGCACCAATTATGAGAACTTCGTCAAAGTTGTTGGTGGCTGCTCTAATCCTAGCCAATGAAAAGTGACGACACTTATCGGATGGTTGAGATGACATACAGGTCTTCGTCGGCATGTTCTTAGAGACAGAAAATAGACCCCACCAAGTCGTCCCATCACTTAAGCTGGAGTCCTTCACTATCTTGTGTCGCCGGAAAATCAAGAACCCAAGAATGGACAGCACAACAAAGCCGGAAACTCCACCACCAACGATGGCAACTATTGTTGTTATGTTATTCTTCGGTGGCACAACAATTGGCTTTGGATTGAGTCGGGCGAGACTGCCATTAGAGTTGCTTACTTTAAATATTTCAACACCGTTCAAGATTGCATGACTGTAAGAAGTTTTCCAGCCTTGTGGGTTTGCTTTCAATGCGAGAGAGAGGTTCATTTTCTTATCGCCTTCTATGCCAATCAATGAAGAAACAGCGTAGTCTCTATATACCGGAACACCATTTCCGCCACTCCATTTTATCACGTCGGCTGCTTCCTCTATGGACTCATTTGCTATGAAAATTAGGAACCTTCTGTCGTTTACTTGAGTAACCTCTGGTTGTAACTCGCAGAAGTGTAGCCTAAGCTGATACACGAACCCAGAATCTACGGGGAATTCCCAGGTGAGATTGTAGCTCTTGTTGATAATACTGTCCGTCCCCATAGTCCGGGCAGTCCGATAGACGTCTTCTGGTGCAGTGTACGTAGGTATCACTGAAAAGTTTAGTTCAATAGTTGAGTTACAAGCTATAAAAAGTTGTTTATATTCTGTCAAGTACTCGACGTCCTGACTCCAGCGCCGGAATATGCCAGTGTCTTCAGAGGGTGAGATGGAGCGGCCTCCAACATTAAGTCTGTATACCATCTCGAGAGCAGTGCTATTCTGCTGGCCGATAAAAGAAAACTCTTCATTGCGAGACGGAGTGTGATAGAGTTTGATAGGCTTCGACATCATTTCTATGCCGTTGATAAAAGCATATGCATTTGAAACGTCCGGAGTGAAGGTTATGTTCAAGTACGTCTGATCTTCGGCGATGTGTAGACAGTATTCTCTAAATATGGTATCCCCGGGATCATGATCGGCATCTGCTGTAAGTGAAGCGTTGAAGTTGCTAAGAAGAGTAAAACGCCCAGCTTTGACAGAGAATAGGGCTTTAGAGCGGTCAAAGTTGGGGTACGAAGCCGGGTAGAAGTATAGTCGAACAAAATACCGGCCCACAGTGACTGGAAATGTGTATGTGAATTCTGAGAGAGAGAGCCGGGCATTGGCATACGGTACTATATCGGCAGAGGAGGACTGTTGAACTGCGCTAGCGGTTAGAGAGGCCTGGTTTTGTGATTGTTCAACGGGGAAGAATTTTGAATTCACGTCTCCAATCCAAGTCCGACCGTCTAATGCAGTCGAATTGCCAGATGAGCCACAGTTGAGGGGAATATTAACGACCGGTGTGTAAGGAGACGGCGAGCCACCGGCGACGGTGCTAGTCAGGTGGTACAGCAAGAAGGCTAGGTAGTGAGGTGTAAGACATGGTAAGAGGGTGGTCCAACGACGTATTCTGCTTCGGTTCCCCATTGGAGAGAGAGAGAAAAGGAGGAGGTGATGGATTGGAAAGACTGTTCAAGGCTTTATTTCAGTGGGATGAATGTTTCAGCTCTCTGGAACTACTGTTCTTCCAGTCTTCGTATGAAATCCAAAAAAATATCATACATGAAAAGTAATTTGGCCTGTAGTATTGGTTGGATTGGATTTTTGGCAACTCTGTTGTTGATGTGTGACTGCATTCGAGAAAATTGCAGTGCTTGAGTGGTCATGGGAACGAAGCAATTTGGCCTCTAGTATTTGGTTGGATTGGATTTTTCTGTATACGATGTTGTACGTTGCTATCCTCGTACAAGTGGACGACATTATTCATGAGCAGAAGCGATACCCCTCAAGCCTGTTGAGGACTATATATGTTTGGAAGTGAATCCGTATTATAGCATAAATAATTGATGTAAGAGAAAAAAGTAAAAATATTTTGTATAAAAAAATAAAAATTTTTGTTTTGTAGTAATTTTTTTATTTAAATAATAATTAAAAATAATTGATTTGATGTTAAAAGTATGAATGTTGGAATTAATTTTGAGAGAAAAAGTATAAATTTTTTCTTTTAATTTTGGGTCATGGGTCTCTTTCCCGTCCAGCCTCTTACCAAACATAACCGAGATTTGTGGGACTATGTCCAAGGCTTTTAATTTTTAGTAGCAGAAACTCAACATCATTTCATTATCTCTTCTAATTAAAAATTATTTAAATTTTTTTCTTTTTTCTAATAAAAATAAAAATAATAAATTTTAAATAAAATATTAAAAATTAATAGTTAAAATGTTGAGTCGGATAAATATACTTTTAAAAAAATTAATAACTAAAATAAAAAATAAAAAAATAATATTTTTTTTGTCGAACCGGAAGTGAATGCTCTTTTAATGCACTGATTGTACTCGCCATGTAACTGCAGGTGTTTCTCTTTAAGAGCACTTGGCCACGCGACAAGCAATGTCTCTTTTGCAGCTGTTGCCGTTGGTTTTTGAAATCCAAAGCAGGAAGCTTCACTAACAACATGACATTATTGAGTTTGAATTGTTGATATGATAATTCAAATCTGTTGAACTTGAATATTTTCAGCTATGGACATTATCTCTTACAGATTTTATTTTTGAGTCACCAGTTGTGCTACGAAAAAGTAATGTTATATTCTTTTTTTTAAAAAAAAAAAAAAAAAGAAAAAAAGTAATGTTGTATCTTATCATTTTATTTTTATTTTTTATTATTTTTTAATGTTAATGACTTTAAAAATCACATTTAAAAATCACTCCAACTTTGAGAAGATAAAATGAAAATATAAGGAAGAATTACATTTTACTCTCCAAAGTTGGCAGTGATTTTCAATTCGATCCCTAAAGTTTAATTTTTGCAACCCACCCCTCGAACTTTCAATTTTTTTCAATTTAGCCATTCTATCAGTTAAAGCCGCGGAACAGTTATCAAGTGTGATACACGTGACCACTTAAGGCGTTTTAGTACCGAAATGGCTAAAAAAAAGAATTAATTAATTAATAAAAAAAATAAGGGGTAGCTGGCCAGATCTTAGCTATAGGGGGTGGCCGGACCACCCCATGGCACTTAGGAGTGGTCTGGCCATCCCCTAAACCCAAACTAATATATATATCATTTGGCCCTTGGGGGTGGCCGGACCACCCCCAAGGGCCAAAAGAATTTTTTTCTTTTTGATTTGGTCCTTGGCGGTCTGGGGTGGCCGAAGCCACCCCCAATCCCAACTGGGGTGGTCCGGCCACCCCCAATGGGTGGCTAGCTACCCCTTAATTTTTTATAATTTTTTTTAAAAATATATATAATATTTTTTTATTTTTTTATTAATGGGATAGATGTCCTATTTATGGCCTTAGGATCTCTTCCTAACCATTAACTGAATATTTTTTAGTCCAAAATGAACCGAAGAGGATCTGTTCCATAATAAACAAACTTAACAAAAAAAAAAAATGACCCCATTGCGGCAGAAAAGTCTATCTGCGAACGCACTGACGTGACTGCATTCGAGAAAATTATAGTGCATGAGTGGTCCTGGGAACAAGCATATTGTTAGGCAACCGAGATACACACCTTTCATGTTACAAAAAAAAAAAAAAAAAGATACACACCTTTCCATATAAGCTTTCGAAGACTTGGAAGTCTTCCCATGGACCATGCATCAAGGGTCCGCAACACTAATTTTTTAAGGGTCCACTGCCCCAAATTTCTCTTTGTTTTCATAGATAATCGGGTCGTCGTCCAAAGTAATGTTGCGTTGAAAACGTAAGAGCATTCTCATTATTTTTTGAGAAACTACTTTTTGCTCCATGAACTTTAATATCTTGACACTTTTCTCTTATGAACTGTTAACTGTGTTACTTTATTTTTATGAACTACTATTTTGTACCCAAAATTCTATTCTGTCAGTCAAAGCTGTTAACTCAGATGGTCAACCCGTCACTTTGCCCCTATGAACTTCAAGTCTACAACGAATTGTCACTTTGTCCCCATGAATTACAACGTATTGTCACTTTGCTCCCATGAATTACAATGCATTGTCACTTTGACCGTCTGAGTTAACGGCTTTGACTGACGGAATTGAGTTTTTGGCACAAAATGTTAGTTCATGGGACAAAGTAGCACAGTTGGCAGTTCATAAGGGGAAAGTGCCAAGGCGTTATAGTTCATGGGGGTAAAAGGTAGTTTTCCCTTATTTTTTTAAATTTAACTTTGAAAATGTACTCTTTTTTTTTTTTTTATTTAACTGGTCACTTTTTAAAATTAAAATGTATTTTTTTTTTTATTTAACTAGTCACTTTTTAAAATTATCATATATCAAACTCTCTAAATATTTCTTTACTTAAACTAAATATGATTAATAAATGTAATTGCCATGAAACTCACTCACTTTGATTCCACATGAGAAATTTACCAAAATGCCAACCAACAACCAAAATAATATTAAAAAATAAGTAAATTTTGTTTTTGGTGTCTTTATATTTGGAGATAAGTTAAAGCAAATGCTAATTTTAATTTTGGATAAAAAGTTTGATAAATAATGTTTTTTGTGAATTTTGTTAAAATTTTAGAGAAATGTTAAAAATGAATAGCTTGATTGGGATACTCTAACGCATTATGTGTATAACGTATGAGAGTAATTTATACAGAAACATGGTACAAATCAGATTTTTTGTGCCTTCCAATTAAAAAAAAAAATGACATTAACTTGAAACATTAATGTCTGGATGGCTTGTGTAGAATGTTAAACTAATGATTAAGTGATTAAATTTACTTATTCCTATCGATCAACTTAAGCTTTTGAAACAAGTAGTGATTTAACATGGTATCAGAGCGTACTATATGATGAATGAGGCCCACGCTACTGACCACGTGACAAGGATCAGAAAAGATACTGGTATGCACGTGAAGGAGGGTGTTGATGAATAATTTAACATTGCGTGTGGACAAGACCTTTGGCATGTTTATAAGGAATAGATAACCCTCTCTTATTGAACTGGTTTTATGAGATAAGTTAGGCCCATAAATTTCTTCATGGTATTAGAGCCAGAGGTCATGGAATCGAACATTGACTTCATGAATTCACCTTCCATTAAAACTAGCCTGTAACCCGCGCTATGCGCAAGATTCTTCATTATAATTTAATTTCAAAACTTAAACGCATCCTATCTTGCTTTTCAGTATAAGTTAAAATAGGTATGTGAAAATACATACTAAAGGTTATACACCAGTAAATTACTGTACTGAAGATGTCTATTTTTTTTTTTTTTTTGGAAATGTACCAACCATCTACTTAATGAAAAGTATTAAAGAAAAAATAAAAATAGCAAGAAGGACACTTGAATTCTGATGATCAAAATATTAATAGAAAATTAGTAGGAAATTCTGATGTTGTTGATGTGATACTTATTATACTATAATACAAATAAAACTCATAAAGTTCTAATCATTTCAGAAAAAATATAGAGTAAAATAAACAAAATCTTCTCTCTTCTTTTTAATACAAAATAAAACACACATTTCATTCAATATTTAATGCAATCAAATAAATTTCTTTCAACACTTCCAAAAAATGCTAGAAAATTCGAGTAAATCACAAAACGAAAATAAATAAATAAATCTAATAAAATATTCAAATGAATTAAAACATAAAATCTTATTGGTGTGATACTGTTATATTTCAATACAATGAAACTTTCTAGAGAAACAAACATAAAAATAATTAATTTACTGATCGTGAAAAATTTATACATAGATACACAAAGATAAATCGAGAAAATGATATGATAAGCGTTATACAAAAATGAAGAAGAAGCATTTTGGAATGAATATTCTTTTGGTTACCTCTACAAAAATGAAGAAGAAGTATCTATGTATCTATTTATACATAGATAACCTAGCATATAACTCGCTATGCATGAGGTTCTTTATTATATTTGATTTCAAAACTTACACGCATCTTCATTTTATTTTTTTATTAATTACAGCTTAAATAGTCATGTTAAAAATCAATCATCACTCTTTCAATAAAAAGACATGCTATAGGTTATATTTAAATACAAATAAAATTCACATAATTCTGATATTTGAGAAAAAAATTATGAATACAAAATAAAACAAAATCTTTCAATCAAGATTTAATGCAATTAAATAAATCATCTATCTTATTTCAATACAAATAAAACCCATATAATTCGAATATTAAGAAAAATAGGCAAAATAATATTGCTTTCAAAAGTAGAGAACAAAAAAAACTTAAAAATATGCTTGAAAATTCAACTAAATTAGACAAAAAAAAAATCCATAAACATTCAAATGAATTAAAACATAAGGCCTTTAATTTTAGTTTAAAATTTATATAAATTAGAATATGTTAAAACATTTTTGGTCTAGAAAAAAAAAAGGTTAAGAAGGATAATTAATTACCTCTAAGTTGAATTTTTAGGCCAATAGATTATGTTTTTGTTAATGTTGGAGAGTAGAGAAAGAGAAAGATAGAGATAGAGAGAAAAAAGATGAGAGATATTAATGTTGGAGAGTGGAGGGAGAGAGATGTTTTTTTTTTTTTTTTTTAAATTAAGAGAGAAAGAGATGTTGAATGAAAGTGAAAGACTTGGAGAGAAAAAAGAGAGAGAGACGTGGAGAGAGAGGAAAAAAAAGGAGAGAGAGAGAGAGAGATATGAACCGGTTCAAGAGAGAGATGTGGAATGAGAGTGAATGACTTGGAGAGAAGTAAAAAAAAAAAAAAAAAAAAGGGAGAGAGAGAGAGAGACGTTGAGAGAGGAAAAAAAGAGAGATAGAGAGAAAAAATATGAACCGTTCAATTTTTATTTGTTCACCTCTTAAAATAATGAGTTAAAAATTCGGTTTACTCTTTAAAAAAATTAGTCTTTCAATCAAGATTTAACGCAATCAAATAACTAACCTATCTTATTTCAATACAAATAAAACCTATATAATTTTGAATATTAAAAAAAGAATAAGCAAAATAATATTGCTTTCAAAAGTAGAGAAAAAAAAACTTAAAAATATGTTTGAAAATCCGAGTAAATTACACACAAAAAAAAATCCATAAACATTCAAATGAATTAAAAGATAAGACCTTTAATTTTAGTTTAATTTGTATAAATTAGAATATGTTGAAACATTGTTGGTCTGAAAAAAAAAAAAATTAAAAAATAATAATAATAATAATAATAATAATTACCTACAATTTGAATTTTTAGGCCAATAGATTATGTTTTTGTTAATGTTGGAGAGTGGAGAAAGAGAAAGATAGAGTTGGAGAGAAAAAAGAGGAGAGATATTAATGTTGGAGAGTGGAGAGAGAGAGAGATGTCTTTTTTTTTTAAAATTAAGAGAGAGAGACGTGGAGAGAGAGGAAAAAAAAGGAGAGAGAGAGAAAGATATGAACCGGTTCAAGAGAGACATGTGGAATGAGAGTGAACGACTTGAAAAAATTAAAAAAAAAAAAAAAAAAAGAGAGAGAGACGTTGAGAGAGAGGAAAAAAAGATGAGTCCTACATAAATTAATATTTAGTTTTTAATGCCTCAAAACTTGTTTTTGGATTCAAAATTAAAACCTAGGGTGAAAAGTTAACCCTTTAGGGATGGTATCACGTAAAAGGGATTCGATCATTCTAAATTTGGTGCTAATGCTTCAAATTTGGTGCTAATACCTCAAATTTGGATTCTCTTTTAATATTTATCTACTTAGATTAAAAAATAAAAAAAATAAAAAAAAAAAAGGTAAAATGTCTGACGCTTGGCTGCCTTATGGTAGTCGTAAATCTCAATTCAAAAAAGAGAGATATAGAGAGAAAAAAAAATATGAACCGTTCAATTTTTAACTGTTCACTTTTAAAAATAATGAGTTAAAAAATCTGTTTACTCTCTAGAAAAGATGGTCTTTCAATGAAGATTTAATGCAATTAAATAAATCATTTATCTTATTTCAATACAAATAAAACCTATATAATTCGAATATTTAAAAAAAAAAAAAAAAAAAGCAAAAAATATTGTTTCAAAAGTAGAGAAAAACTAAACTAAAAATATGCTTGAAAATCTGAGTAAATTACACACAAAAAAATCCATAAACATTCAACTGAATTAAAAGATAAGACCTTTAATTTTAGCTTGATTTATATAAGTTAGAATATGTTAAAACATTGATGGTTTGGAAAAAAAAAAAAAAAAAAGGTTAAGAAGAATAATTACCTCCAATTTGAATTTTTAGGCCAATAGATTATGTTTTTGTTAGTGTTGTAGAGTAGATAAACAGAAAGATAGAGATGGAGAGAAAAAAGATTAGAGATATATATGTTGGAGAGTGGAGAGAGAGAGATGTCTTCTTTTTTTGAAATTAAGAGAGGGAGACGTGGAGAGAGAGGAAAAAAAAAGGAGAGAGAGAGAGAGATATGAACCGGTTGAAGAGAGAGATGTGGAATGAGAGTGAATGACTTGGAGAGAAAAAAAAAAAAAAAAAAAAAAGAGAAACGTTGAGAGAGAGGAAAAAAGAGGAGTCTGCTATGCGGTGCCAAATTTTGTGACCTAGCGTAGGACATATATTAAAAAAAAATTAGTTATTTATTTTAGTTAAATTTTTATGAATTAATATTTAGTTTCTAACGCCTCAAAACTTAATTTTGGATTCAAAACTAAAACCTAGGGTGAAAAGTTAACCCTTTAGGGATGATATCACCAAAAGGGATTCAATCATCCTAAATTTGGTGCTAATGCTTCAAATTTGGTGCTAATATCTCAAATTTAGATTCTCCTTTAATATTTATCTACTTCAATTAAAAACTAAAAAAAATAAAAAAAGGGAAAAATGTCTGACGCTTGGCTGCCTCATGGATGTCGTAAATCTCTATTCAAAAAAGAGAGATATAGAGAGAAAAAATATATGAACCGTTCAATTTTTAAAATAATGAGTTAAAAAATCGGTTTAATCTTTAGAAAAGTTGGTCTTTCAATCAAAATTTAATGCAATCAAATAAATCATTTATCTTATTTCAATACAAATAAAACCTATATAATTTCGAATATTACAAAAAAAAAAAAAAAAAAGAGCAAAAAAATATTGCTTTCAAGAGTAAAAAAAATAAAAAAATAAAAATAAAAATAAAAATAAAAAAACTTAAAAATATGCTTGAAAATCCGAGTAAATTACACACAAAAAAAATCCATAAACATTCAAATGAATTAAAAGATAAGACCTTTAATTTTAGCTCGATTTATATAAATTAGAATATGTTAAAACATTTTTGGTCTGGAAAAAAAAAAAAAGGTTAAGAAGAATAATTACCTTCAATTTGAATTTTTAGGCCACAGATTATGTTTTTGTTAATGTTAGAGAGTGGAGAAAGCGAAAGATAGAGATGGAGAGAAAAAAGAGACGAGATATTAATGTTGGAGAATGGAGAGAGAGAGATGTCTTTTTTTTTTTTTTTGAAATTAAGAGAGGGAGAAATGGAGAGAGGAAAAAAAAAAAGGAGAGAGAGAGAAACGTTGAGAGAGAGGAAAAAAAGAGGAGTCCTGCTATGTGAGTGCCAAATTTTGGCAGCCTAGCGTAGGATATATATTAAAAAAAAATTGTTATTTTTTTTAGTTAAATCTGTATAAATTAATATTTAGTTTTTAATGCCTCAAAACTTGTTTTTGGATTCAAAATTAAAACCTAAGGTGGAAGGTTAACCCTTTAGGGATGATATCACGCAAAAGGGATTCGATCATCCTAAATTTGGTACTAATGCTTCAAATTTGGTGCTAATACCTCAAATTTGGATTCTCCTTTAATATTTATCTTCTTAAATTAAAAAATAAAAAAAAAATAAAAAAAATGGTAAAATGTCTGACGCTTAGCTGCCTCATGGCAGTCCTAAATCTCTATTCAAAAAAGAGAGATATAGAGAGAAAAAAAGATATATATATATATATGAACCATTCAATTTTTAACTGTTTACTTTTTAAAATAATGAGTTAAAAAATCGGTTTACTCTTTAGAAAAGTTGGTCTTTCAATCAAGATTTAGTGCAATCAAATAAATCATTTATCTTATTTCAATACAAATAAAACCTATATAATTTCGAATGTTAAAAAAAAAAAAAAAAAGCAAAAAAATATTGCTGTCAAAAGTAGAAAAAAAAAAAACTTAAAAATATGCTTGAAAATCCGAGTAAATTACACACAAAAAAATCCATAAACATTCAACTGAATTAAAAGATAAGACCTTTTAATTTTAGCTTGATTTATATAAATTAGAATATGTTAAAACATTGATGGTTTGGAAAAAAAAAAAAAAAGGTTAAGAAGAATAATTACCTCCAATTTGAATTTTTAGGCCAATAGATTATGTTTTTGTTAGTGTTGTAGAGTGGAGAAAGAGAAAGATAGAGATGGAGAGAAAAAAGATTAGAGATATAAATGTTGGAGAGTGGAGAGAGAGATGTCTTTTTTTTTTTTTTTTTGAAATTAAGAGAGGGAGACGTGGAGAGAGTGGAAAAAAAAAAAAAAAAGGAGAGAGAGAGAGAGAGAGATATGAACCAGTTCAAGAGAAAGATGTGGAATGAGAGTGAATGACTTGGAGAGAAAAAAGAGAGAGAGAGAGAGAGAGACATTGAGAGAGAGGAAAAAAAGTGGAGTCCCGCTATGCGGGTGCCAAATTTTGGCAGCCTAGAGTAGGATATATATTAAAAAAAATTTTGTTTTTTTTTTTGTTAAATTTTTACAAATTAATATTTAGTTTCTAATGTCTAAAAACTTGTTTTTGTATTCAAAATTAAAACCTAGGGTGGAAGGTTAAACCTTTAGGGATGGTATCACGCAAAAGGGATTCGATCATCCTAAATTTGGTGCTAATGCTTCAAATTTGGTGCTAATACCTCAAATTTGGATTCTCTTTTAATATTTATCTTCTTCAATTAAAAAGTAAAAAAAAAAGGGTCAAATGTCGGACGCTTGGCTACCTCATGGCAGTCGTAAATCGCTATTCAAAAAAGAGAGATATAGAGAGAAAAAATATGAACCATTCAATTTTTAACTGTTCACTTTTTAAAATAATAAGTTAAAAATCGGTTTACTCTTTAGAAAAGTGGGTCTTTCAATCAAGATTTAATGCAATCAAATAAATCATCTATCTTATTTCAATACAAATAAAACATATATAATTTCGAATATTAAAAAGAAAAAAACAAGAAGCAAAAAATAATGCTTTCAAAAGTAGAGAAAAAAAAAAAAAACAACTTAAAAATATGCTAGAAAATCCGAGTAAATTACACACAAAAAAATTCATAAACATTCAAATGAATTAAAAGAGAAGACCTTTAATTTTAGCTCGATTTATATAAATTAGAATATGTTAAAATATTTTTGGTCTAAAAAAAAAAAAAGGTTAAGAAGAATAATTTCCTTCAATTTGAATTTTTAGGCCATAGATTATGTTTTTGTTAATGTTGGAGAGTGGAGAAAGAGAAAGATAGAGATGGAGAGAAAAAAGAGGCGAGATATTAATGTTGGGGAATGGAGAGAGAGAGATGTCTTTTTTTTTTTTGAAATTAAGAGAGGGAGACATGGAGAGAGAGGAAAAAGAGAGAGAGAGAGAGAGAGAGAGATGTGAACCGGTTCAAGTGAAAGATATGGAATGAGAGTGAATGACTATGAGAGAAAAAAAAAAAAAAAAAAAAAAAGAGAGAGAGAGACGTTGAGAGAAAGGAAAAAAAGATGAGTCCTGCTATGCGGGTGCCAAATTTTGGCAGCCTAGTGTAGGATATATATTAAAAAAAAAAAAATTATTTTTTTTAGTTAAATCTTTATAAATTAATATTTAGGTTTTAATGCCACAAAACTTGTTTTTGGATTTAAAATTAAAACCTAAAGTGGAAGGTTAACCCTTTAGGGATGTTATCACGCAAAAGGGATTTGATCATCCTAAATTTGGTGCTAATGCTTCAAATTTGGTGCTAATACCTCAAATTTGGATTCTCCTTTAAGATTTATCTTCTTCAATTAAAAAATAAAAAAAAGGTAAAATGTCTGACGCTTGGCTGCCTCATGGTAGTCGTAACTCTCTATTCAAAAAAGAGAGATATAGAGATAAAAAAAAAAAAAAAACAAGAACTGTTCAATTTTTAACTGTTAACTTTTTAAAATAATGAGTTAAAAAATCGGTTTACTCTTTCGAAATGTTGGTCTTTCCATCAAGATTTAATGCAATCAAATAAATCATTTATCTTATTTCAATACAAATAAAACCTATATAATTCCGACTATTAAAAAAAAAAAAAAAAATATTGCTGTCGAAAGTAGAGAAAAAAAAAAACTTAAAAATATGCTTGAAAATCCGAGTAAATTACACACAAAAAAATCCATAAACATTCAAATGAATTAAAAGATAAGACCATTAATTTTACCTTGATTTATATAAATTAGAATATGTTAAAACATTGCTGGTTTGGAAAAAAAAAAAAAGTTAAGAAGAATAATTACCTTCAATTTGAATTTTTAGGCCAATAGATTATGTTTTTGTTAATGTTGGAGATTGGAGAAAGAGAAAGATAGAGATGGAGAGAAAAAAGAGGAGAGATATTAATGTTGGAGAGTGGAGAGAGAGAGAGATGTCTTTTTTTTTTGAAACTAAGAGAGGGAGACGTGGAGAGAGTGGAAAAAAAAAAAAAAAAAAAAAAAAAGAGAGAGAGAGAGAGTCGTTGAGAGAGAGGCAAAAAAAGAGGAGTGCTGCTATGCGGGTGCCAAATTTTGGCAGCCTAGCGTAGGATATATATTAAAAAAAAATTGTTATTTTTTTTAGTTAAATTTTTATAAATTAATATTTAGTTTCTAATGCCTTAAAACTTATTTTTGCATTCAAAATACAAACCTATGGTGGAAGGTTAACCCTTTAGGGATGCTATCACCCAAAAGGGGTTCGATCATCCAAAATTTGGTGCTAATGCTTCAAATTTGGTGCTAATACCTCAAATTTGGATTCACCCTTAATATTTATCTTCTTCATTTAAAAAAAAAAAAGGGTAAAATGCCTAACGCTTGGCTGCCTCATGGCAGTTGTAAATCACTATTCAAAAAAGGGAGATATAGAGAAAAAAAAAAAATATGAACCGTTCAAGTTTTAACTGTTCACTATTTAAAATAAGGAGTTAAAAAATCGGTTTACTCTTTAAAAAAGTAGGTCTTTCAATAAAGATTTAATGCAATCAAATAAATCATTTCACTTATTTCAATACAAATAAAACCTATATAATTCCGAATATTAAAAAAGAAAAAAAGCCAAAAAAATATTGCTTTCAAAAGTAGAGAAAAAAAAAAAACTTAAAAATATGCTTGAAAATCCGAGTAAATTACACACAAAAGAATCCATAAACATTCATATGAATTAAAAGATAAGACCTTTAATTTTAGCTAGATTTATATAAATTAGAATATGTTAAAATATTGTTGGTCTGAAAAAATAAAAAATAAAAAAAATAAAAAAAAAAGGTTAAGAGGAATATTTACCTTCAATTTGAATTTTTAGGCCAATAGATTATGTTTTTGTTAATGTTGGAGAGTGGAGAAAGAGAAAGATAGAGATGGAGAGAAAAAAGAGGAGAGATATTAATGTTGGAGAGTGGAAAGGGAGAGATGTCTTTTTTTTTGAAATTAAGAGAGAGAGACGTGGAGAGAGAGGAAAAAAAAGGAGGGAGAGTGAGAGAGAGAGAGAGATATGAACCGATTCAAGAGAGAGATGTGGAATGACAGTGAATGACTTGGAGGAAAAAAGAGAGAGAGAGAGAGAGAGACGTTGAGAGAGAGGAAAAAAAGAGGAGTCCTGCTATGCGGGTACGAAATTTGGTGCTAATGCTTCAAATTTGATGCTAATACCTCAAATTTGGATTTTCCTTTAATATTTTTCTTCTTCAATTAAAAAATAAAAAAAAAATTAAAAAAAAGTGTAAAATGTCTGACGCTTGGCTGCTTCGTGGCAGTTGTAATTCTCTATTCAAAAAAGAGAGAAATAGAGAGAAAAAAAAATATGAACCGTTCAATTTTTAAGTGTTCACTTTTTAAAATAATGACTTAAAAAAATCGGTTTACTCTTTAAAAAAGTTGGTCTTTCAATCAAGATTGAATGCAATCAAATAAATGATTTATCTTATTTCAATACAAATAAAACCTATATAATTCCGAATATTAAAAAAAAAAAAAAAGCAAAAAAATATTGCTGTCAAAAGTAGAGAAAAAAAAAAACAAACTTAAAAATATGCTTGAAAATCCGAGTAAATTACACACAAAAAAATCAGTAAACATTCAAATGAATTAAAAGATAAGACCTTTAATTTTAGCTTGATTTATATAAATTAGAATATGGTTTACTCTTTAGAAAAGTTGGTCTTTCAATCAAGATTTAATGCAATCAAATAAATCATTTATCTTATTTCAATACAAATAAAACCTATATAATTCCGAATATTAAACAAAAAAAAAAGCAAAAAATATTGCACAAAAGTAGAGAAAAAAACTTAAAAATATGCTTGAAAATCCGAGTAAATTACACACAAAAAAATCCGTAAACATTCAAATGAATTAAAAGATAAAACCTTTAATTTTAGCTTGATTTATATAAATTAGAATATGATAAAACATTGTTGCTTTGGGAAAAAAAAAAAAAAGTTAAGAAAAATAATTACCTTCAATTTGAATTTTTAGGCCAATAGATTATGTTTTTGTTAATGTTGGAGAGTGGAGAAAGAGAAAGATAGAGATGGAGAGAAAAAAGAGGAGAGATATTAATGTTGGAGAGTGGAGAGAGAGAGATGTCTTTTTTTTTTTTGAAATTAAGAGAAGGAGACGTGGAGAGAGTGGAAAAAAAAAAAAAGGAGAGAGAGAGAGAGAGAGAGAGAAATGAAGCTGTTCAAGAGAAAAATGTGGAATGAGAGTGAATGACTTGGAGAGAAAAAAAAAAAAAAAGTTAAGAAGAATAATTACCTTCAATTTGAATTTTTGGGCCAATAGATTATGTTTTTGTTAATGTTGGAGAGTGGAGAAAGAGAAAGATAGAGATGGAGAGAAAAAAGAGGAGAGATATTAATGTTGGAGAGTGGAGAGAGAGAGATGTCTTTTTTTTTTTGAAATTAAGAGAAGGAGACGTGGAGAGAGTGGAAAAAAAAAAAAAAAGGAGAGAGAGAGAGAGAGATATGAACCTGTTCAAGAGAAAAATGTGGAATGAGAGTTAATGACTTGAAAAAAAAAAAAAAAACGTTAAGAAGAATAATTACCTTCAATTTGAATTTTTAGGCCAATAGATTATGTTTTTGTTAATGTTAGAGAGTGGAGAAAGAGAAAGATAGAGATGGAGAGAAAAAAGATGAGAGATATTAATGTTGGAGAGTGGAAAGGAAGATATGTCTTTTTTTTTGAAATTAAGAGAGAGAGACGTGGAGAGAGAGGAAAAAAAAAGAGGGAGAGAGAGATATGAACCGATTCAAGAGAGAGATGTGGAATGACAGTGAATGACTTGGAGGAAAAGAGAGAGAGAGACGTTGAGAGAGAGGAAAAAAAGAGGAGTCCTGCTATGCAGGTGCCAAATTTTGGTAGCCTAGCGTAGGATATATATTAAAAAAAAAGTTGTTATTTTTTTTAGTTAAATTTTTATGAATTAATATTTAGTTTCTAATGCCTCAAAACTTGTTTTTGGATTCAAAATTAAAACCTAGGGTGGAAGCTTAACCCTTTAGAGATGGTATCACCAAAAAGGGATTTGATCATCCGAAATTTGGTGCTAATGCTTCAAATTTGATGCTAATACCTCAAATTTGGATTCTCCTTTAATATTTTTCTTCTTCAATTAAAAAATAAAATAAAAATTTAAAAAAAGGGTAAAATGTCTGACGCTTGGCTGCTTCATGGCAGTTGTAATTCTCTATTCAAAAAAGAGAGATATAGAGAGAAAAAAAATATGAACCGTTCAATTTTTAAGTGTTCACTTTTTAAAATAATGACTTAAAAAAATCGGTTTACTCTTTAAAAAAGTTGGTCTTTCAATCAAGATTTAATGCAATCAAATAAATGATTTATCTTATTTCAATACAAATAAAACCTATATAATTCCGAATATGAAAAAAAAAAAGCAAGAAAATATTGCTTTCAAAAGTAGAGAGAAAAAAAAAAAACTTAAAAATATGCTTGAAAATCCGAGTAAATTACACACAAAAAAATCCGTAAACATTCAAATGAATTAAAAGATAAGACCTTTAATTTTAGCTTGATTTATATAAATTAGAATATGGTTTACTCTTTAGAAAAGTTGGTCTTTCAATCAAGATTTAATGCAATCAAATAAATCATTTATCTTATTTCAATACAAATAAAACCTATATAATTCCGAATATTAAAAAAAAAAAAAAAAAAAAGCAAAAAAATATTGCTATCAAAAGTAGAGAAAAAAAAAAAAAAAACTTAAAAATATGCTTGAAAATCCGAGTAAATTACACACAAAAATCCATAAACATTCAAATGAATTAAAAGATATGACCATTAATTTTAGCTTGATTTATATAAATTAGAATATGATAAAACATTGTTGCTTTAGAAAAATAAAAAAAAAGTTAAGAAGAATAATTACCATCAATTTGAATTTTTAGGCCAATAGATTATGTTTTTGTTAATGTTGGAGAGTGGAGAAAGAGAAAGATAGAGATGGAGAGAAAAAAGAGGAGAGATATTAATGTTGGAGAGTGGAGAGAGAGAGAGATGTCTTTTTTTTTTGAAACTAAGAGAGGGAGACGTGGAGAGAGTGGAAAAAAAAAAAAAAAAAAAAAGAGAGAGAGAGAGTCGTTGAGAGAGAGGCAAAAAAAGAGGAGTGCTGCTATGCGGGTGCCAAATTTTGGCAGCCTAGCGTAGGATATATATTAAAAAAAAAGTTGTTATTTTTTTTCGTTAAATTTTTATGAATTAATATTTAGTTTCTAATGCCTTAAAACTTGTTTTTGGATTCATAATTAAAACCTAGGGTGGAAGGTTAACCTTTTAGGGATGGTATCACCCAAAAGGGATTTGATCATCCAAAATTTGGTGCTAATGCTTCAAATTTGATGCTAATACCTCAAATTTGGATTCTCCTTTAATATTTTTCTTCTTCAATTAAAAAATAAAAAAAAAATTAAAAAAAAGTGTAAAATGTCTGACGCTTGGCTGCTTCATGGCAGTTGTAATTCTCTATTCAAAAAAGAGAGATATAGAGAGAAAAAAAAATACGAACCGTTCAATTTTTAAGTGTTCACTTTTTAAAATAATGACTTAAAAAAATCGGTTTACTCCTTAAAAGTTGGTCTTTCAATCAAGATTGAATGCAATCAAATAAATGATTTATCTTATTTCAATACAAATAAAACCTATATAATTCCGAATATTAAAAAAAAAAAGCAAGAAAATATTGCTTTCAAAAGTAGAGAGAAAAAAAAAAAAAACTTAAAAATATGCTTGAAAATCCGAGTAAATTACACACAAAAAAATCCGTAAACATTGAAATGAATTAAAAGATAAGACCTTTAATTTTAGCTTGATTTATATAAATTAGAATATGGTTTACTCTTTAGAAAAGTTGGTCTTTCAATCAAGATTTAATGCAATCCAATAAATCATTTATCTTATTTCAATACAAATAAAACCTATATAATTCCGAATATTAAAAAAAAGGGTTAAGAAGAATAATTACCTTCAATTTGAATTTTTAGGCCAATAGATTATGTTTTTGTTAATGTTAGAGAGTGGAGAAAGAGAAAGATAGAGATGGAGAGAAAAAAGAGGAGAGATATTAATGTTGGAGAGTGGAAAGGGAGAGATGTCTTTTTTTTTGAAATTAAGAGAGAGAGACGTGAAGAGAGAGGAAAAAAAGGAGAGAGAGAGAGAGAGAGATATGAACCGATTCAAGAGAGAGATGTGGAATGATAGTGAATTACTTGGAGGGAAAAAGAGAGAGAGAGAGAGAGAGGGAGAGAGACGTTGAGAGAGAGGAAAAAAAGAGGAGTCTTGCTATGCGGGTGCCAAATTTTGGCAGCCTAGCGTAGGATATATATTAAAAAAAAAGAGTTGTTATTTTTTTTAGTTAAATTTTTATGAATTAATATTTAGTTTCTAATGCCTCAAAACTTGTTTTTGGATTCAAAATTAAAACCTAGGGTGGAAGGTTAAACCTTTAGGGATGGTATCACCCAAAAGGGATTTGATCATCCGAAATTTGGTGCTAATGCTTCAAATTTGATGCTAATACCTCAAATTTGGATTCTCCTTTAATATTTTTCTTCTTCACTTAAAAATTAAAAAAAAAATAAAAAAAAAGTGTAAAATGTCTGACGCTTGGTGCTTCATGGCGCTTGTAATTCTCTATTCAAAAAGAGAGATATAGAGAGAAAAATACGAACTGCTCAATTTTTAAGTGTTCACTTTTAAAATAATGACTTAAAAAATCGGTTTACTCTTTAAAAAAGTTGGTCTTTCAATCAAGATTGAATGCAATCAAATAAATGATTTATCTTATTTCAATACAAATAAAACCTATATAATTCCGAATATTAAAAAAAAAAAGCAAGAAAATATTGCTTTCAAAAGTAGAGAGAAAAAAAAAAAACTTAAAAATATGCTTGAAAATCCGAGTAAATTACACGCACAAAAAATCCGTAAACATTCAAATGAATTAAAAGATAAGACCTTTAATTTTAGCTTGATTTATATAAATTAGAATATGGTTTACACTTTAGAAAAGTTGGTCTTTCAATCAAGATTTAATGAAATCAAATAAATCATTTATCTTATTTCAATACAAATAAAACCTATATAATTCCGAATATTAAAAAAAAAAAAAAGCAAAAAAATATTGCTGTCAAAAGTAGAGAAAAAAAAAAAACTTAAAAATATGCTTGAAAATCCGAGTAAATTACACACAAAAAAATCTGTAAACATTCAAATGAATTAAAAGATAAGACCTTTAATTTTAGCTTGATTTATATAAATTAGAATATGGTTTACTCTTTAGAAAAGTTGGTCTTTCAATCAAGATTTAATGCAATCAAATAAATCATTTATCTTATTTCAATACAAATAAAACCTATATAATTCCGAATATTAAAAAAAAAAAGCAAGAAAATATTGCTTTCAAAAGTAGAGAGAAAAAAAAAAAACTTAAAAATATGCTTGAAAATCCGAGTAAATTACACACAAAAATCCATAAACATTCAAATGAATTAAAAGATATGACCATTAATTTTAGCTTGATTTATATAAATTAGAATATGATAAAACATTGTTGCTTTGGAAAAATAAAAAAAAAGTTAAGAAGAATAATTACCATCAATTTGAATTTTTAGGCCAATAGATTATGTTTTTGTTAATGTTGGAGAGTGGAGAAAGAGAAAGATAGAGATGGAGAGAAAAAAGAGGAGAGATATTAATGTTGGAGAGTGGAGAGAGAGAGATGTCTTTTTTTTTTTTGAAATTAAGAGGAGACGTGGAGAGTGGAAAAAAAAAAAAAAAGGAGAGAGAGAGAGAGATATGAACCTGTTCAAGAGAAAAATGTGGAATGAGAGTGAATGACTTGGAGAAAAAAAAAAAAAAAAAAAAAAAAAAAAAAAAAAAAAAAAAAAAAAAAAAAAGTTAAGAAGAATAATTACCTTCAATTTGAATTTTTAGGCCAATAGATTATGTTTTTGTTAATGTTGGAGAGTGGAGAAAGAGAAAGATAGAGATGGAGAGAAAAAAGAGGAGAGATATTAATGTTGGAGAGTGGAAAGGGAGAGATGTCTTTTTTTTTGAAATTAAGAGAGAGAGACGTGGAGAGAGAGGAAAAAAAAGGAGGGAGAGAGAGAGAGAGAGAGACATATGAACCGATTCAAGAGAGAGATGTGGAATGACAGTGAATGACTTGGAGGAAAAAAGAGAGGGAGAGAGAGAGAGACGTTGAGAGAGAGGAAAAAAAGAGGAGTCCTGCTATGCGGGTGCAAAATTTTGGTAGCCTAGCGTAGGATATATATTAAAAAAAAAGTTGTTATTTTTTTTAGTTAAATTTTTATGAATTAATATTTAGTTTCTAATGCCTCAAAACTTGTTTTTGGATTCAAAATTAAAACCTAGGGTGGAAGCTTAACCCTTTAGAGATGGTATCACCCAAAAGGGATTTGATCATCCGAAATTTGGTGCTAATGCTTCAAATTTGATGCTAATACCTCAAATTTGGATTCTCCTTTAATATTTTTCTTCTTCAATTAAAAAATAAAATAAAAATTTTAAAAAAGGGTAAAATGTCTGACGCTTGGCTGCTTCATGGCAGTTGTAATTCTCTATTCAAAAAAGAGAGATATAGAGAGAAAAAAAATATGAACCGTTCAATTTTTAAGTGTTCACTTTTTAAAATAATGACTTAAAAAAATCGGTTTACTCTTTAAAAAAGTTGGTCTTTCAATCAAGATTTAATGCAATCAAATAAATGATTTATCTTATTTCAATACAAATAAAACCTATATAATTCCGAATATTAAAAAAAAAAGCAAGAAAATATTGCTTTCAAAAGTAGAGAGAAAAAAAAAAACTTAAAAATATGCTTGAAAATCCGAGTAAATTACACACACAAAAATCCGTAAACATTCAAATGAATTAAAAGATAAGACCTTTAATTTTAGCTTGATTTATATAAATTAGAATATGGTTTACTCTTTAGAAAAGTTGGTCTTTCAATCAAGATTTAATGCAATCAAATAAATCATTTATCTTATTTCAATACAAATAAAACCTATATAATTCCGAATATTAAAAAAAAAAAGCAAGAAAATATTGCTTTCAAAAGTAGAGAGAAAAAAAAAACTTAAAAATATGCTTGAAAATCCGAGTAAATTACACACAAAAATCCGTAAACATTCAAATGAATTAAAAGATATGACCATTAATTTTAGCTTGATTTATATAAATTAGAATATGATAAAACATTGTTGCTTTGGAAAAATAAAAAAAAAGTTAAGAAGAATAATTACCATCAATTTGAATTTTTAGGCCAATAGATTATGTTTTTGTTAATGTTGGAGAGTGGAGAAAGAGAAAGATAGAGATGGAGAGAAAAAAGAGGAGAGATATTAATGTTGGAGAGTGGAGAGAGAGAGATGTCTTTTTTTTTTTTGAAATTAAGAGAAGGAGACGTGGAGAGTGGAAAAAAAAAAAAAAGGAGAGAGAGAGAGAGATATGAACCTGTTCAAGAGAAAAATGTGGAATGAGAGTGAATGACTTGGAGAAAAAAAAAAAGTCAAGAAGAATAATTACCTTCATTTTGAATTTTTAGGCCAATAGATTATGTTTTTGTTAATGTTGGAGAGTGGAGAAAGAGAAAGATAGAGATGGAGAGAAAAAAGAGGAGAGATATTAATGTTGGAGAGTGGAAAGGGAGAGATGTCTTTTTTTTTGAAATTAAGAGAGAGAGACGTGGAGAGAGAGGAAAAAAAAAGAGGGAGAGAGAGAGAGAGAGAGAGATATGAACCGATTCAAGAGAGAGATGTGGAATGACAGTGAATGACTTGGAGGAAAAAAGAGAGAGAGAGAGAGAGAGACGTTGAGAGAGAGGAAAAAAAGAGGAGTCCTGCTATGCGGGTGCCAAATTTTGGTAGCCTAGCGTAGGATATATATTAAAAAAAAAGTTGTTATTTTTTTTAGTTAAATTTTTATGAATTAATATTTAGTTTCTAATGCCTCAAAACTTGTTTTTGGATTCAAAATTAAAACCTAGGGTGGAAGCTTAACCCTTTAGAGATGGTATCACCAAAAAGGGATTTGATCATCCGAAATTTGGTGCTAATGCTTCAAATTTGATGCTAATACCTCAAATTTGGATTCTCCTTTAATATTTTTCTTCTTCAATTAAAAAATAAAATAAAAATTTAAAAAAAGGTTAAAATGTCTGACGCTTGGCTGCTTCATGGCAGTTGTAATTCTCTATTCAAAAAAGAGAGATATAGAGAGAAAAAAAATATGAACCGTTCAATTTTTAAGTGTTCACTTTTTAAAATAATGACTTAAAAAAATCGGTTTACTCTTTAAAAAAGTTGGTCTTTCAATCAAGATTTAATGCAATCAAATAAATGATTTATCTTATTTCAATACAAATAAAACCTATATAATTCCGAATATTAAAAAAAAAAAAAGCAAGAAAATATTGCTTTCAAAAGTAGAGAGAAAAAAAAAAACTTAAAAATATGCTTGAAAATCCGAGTAAATTACACACAAAAATCCATAAACATTCAAATGAATTAAAAGATATGACCATTAATTTTAGCTTGATTTATATAAATTAGAATATGATAAAACATTGTTGCTTTGGAAAAATAAAAAAAATGTTAAGAAGAATAATTACCATCAATTTGAATTTTTAGGCCAATAGATTATGTTTTTGTTAATGTTGGAGAGTGGAGAAAGAGAAAGATAGAGATGGAGAGAAAAAAGAGGAGAGATATTAATGTTGGAGAGTGGAGAGAGAGAGATGTCTTTTTTTTTTTTTGAAATTAAGAGAAGGAGACGTGGAGAGTGGAAAAAAAAAAAAGGAGAGAGAGAGAGAGATATGAACCTGTTCAAGAGAAAAATGTGGAATGAGAGTGAATGACTTGGAGAAAAAAAAAAAAAAAAAAAAAAGTCAAGAAGAATAATTACCTTCATTTTGAATTTTTAGGCCAATAGATTATGTTTTTGTTAATGTTGGAGAGTGGAGAAAGAGAAAGATAGAGATGGAGAGAAAAAAGAGGAGAGATATTAATGTTGGAGAGTGGAAAGGGAGAGATGTCTTTTTTTTTGAAATTAAGAGAGAGAGACGTGGAGAGAGAGGAAAAAAAAAGAGGGAGAGAGAGAGAGAGAGAGAGATATGAACCGATTCAAGAGAGAGATGTGGAATGACAGTGAATGACTTGGAGGAAAAATGAGAGAGAGAGAGAGAGAGAGAGAGAGAGACGTTGAGAGAGCGGAAAAAAATAGGAGTCCTGCTATGCGGGTGCCAAATTCTGGCAGCCTAGCACAGGATATATATTAAAAAAAAAAAATTGTTATTTTTTTTAGTTAAATTTTTATGAATTAATATTTAGTTTCTAATGCATCAAAACTTGTTTTTGAATTGAAAATTAAAATCTAGGGTGGAAGGTTAACCCTTTAGGGATGGTATCTCTCAAAAGGGATTCGATCATCCTAAATTTGGTGCTAATACTTCAAATTTGGTGCTAATACCTCAAATTTGGATTCTCCTTTAATATTTATCTTCGTCAACTAAAAAGTAAAAAAAATAATAAAAAAAGGGGGTAAAATGTCTGACACTTGGCTGCCTCATGGCAGTTGTAAATCTCTATTCAAAAAAGAGAGATATAGAGGAAAAAATATATGAACTGCTCAATTTTTAACTGCTTCACTTTTAAAATAATGAGTTAAAAATCGGTTTACTCTTTAAAAAAGTTGGTCTTTCAATTAAGATTTATGTTTTTGTTAATTTTCGAGAGTGGAGAAAGAGAAAGATAGAGATGGAGAGAAAAAAGAGTAGAGATATTAATGTTGGAGAGTGGAAAGGGAGAGATGTCTTTTTTTTAAAAAATTAAGAGAGAAAGACGTGGAGAGAGAGGAAAAAAAAAAGGAGAGAGAGAGAGATATGAACCTGTTCAAGAGAGAGATGTGGAATGAGAGTGAATGACTTGGAGAGAAAAATGAGAGAGAGAGAGAGAGAGAGAGAGAGAGACGTTGAGAGAGCCGAAAAAAATAGGAGTCCTGCTATGCGGGTGCCAAATTCAGCATTAATTTAGCACAGATATATATTAAAAAAAAAAAATTGTTATTTTTTTTAGTTAAATTTTTATGAATTAATATTTAGTTTCTAATGCATCAAAACTTGTTTTTGAATTGAAAATTAAAATCTAGGGTGGAAGGTTAACCCTTTAGGGATGGTATCTCTCAAAAGGGATTCGATCATCCTAAATTTGGTGCTAATACTTCAAATTTGGTGCTAATACCTCAAATTTGGATTCTCCTTTAATATTTATCTTCGTCAACTAAAAAGTAAAAAAAATAATAAAAAAAAGGGGTAAAATGTCTGACACTTGGTTGCCTCATGGCAGTTGTAAATCTCTATTCAAAAAAGAGAGATATAGAGGGAAAAAAATATATGAACCGTTCAATTTTTAACTGTTCACTTTTTAAAATAATGAGTTAAAAAATCGGTTTACTCTTTAAAAAAGTTGGTCTTTCAATCAAGATTTATGTTTTTGTTAATGTTCGAGAGTGGAGAAAGAGAAAGATAGAGATGGAGAGAAAAAAGAGTAGAGATATTAATGTTGGAGAGTGGAAAGGGAGAGATGTCTTTTTTTTTTTAAATTAAGAGAGAAAGACATGGAGAGAGAGGAAAAAAAAAAGGAGAGAGAGAGAGATATGAACCTGTTCAAGAGAGAGATGTGGAATGAGAGTGAATGACTTGGAGAGAAAAGAGAGAGAGAGAGAGAGAGAGAGAGACGTTGAGAGAGAGGAAAAAAAGAGGAGTGCTGCTATGCGGGTGCCAAATTTTGGCAGCCTAGCGTAGGATATATATTAAAAAAAAAAATGTTATTTTTTTTGGTTAAATTTTTATGAATTAATATTTCGTTTCTAATGTCTCAAAACTTGTTTTTGGATTGAAAATTAAAACCTAGGGTGGAAGGTTAACCCTTTAGGAATGGTATCGCCCAAAAGGGATTCGATCATCCTAAATTTGGTGCTATTGCTTCAAATTTGGTGCTAATACCTCAAATTTGGATTCTCCTTTAATATTTATCTTCTTCAATTAAAAAATAAAAATAATTAAAACATTAAAAAAAAAAAAAGCATAAAATGTCTGACGCTTGGCTGCCTCATGGCAGTCGTAAATCTCTATTCAAAAAAGTGAGATATAGAGAGAAAAAAATATGAACCGTTCAATTTTTAACTTTTCACTTTTTAAAATAATGAGTTAAAAAATCGGTTTACTCTTTAGAAAAGTTGGTCTTTCAATCAAGATTTAATGCAATCAAATAAATCATTTATCTTATTTCAATACAAATAAAACCTATATAATTCCAAATATTAAAAAAAAATAGCAAAAAAATATTGCTTTCAAAAGTAGAAAAAAAAAAAAAAAAACTTAAAAATATGCTTGAAAATCCATGTAAATTACACACAAAAAAAATCCATAAACATTCAAATGAATTAAAAAATAAGACCTTTAATTTTACCTTGATTTATTTGGTCTTTCAATCAACATTTAATGTAATCAGATAAATCATTTATCTTATTTTAACACTAATAAAACCGATATAATTACGAATATTAAAAAAAAAATGCAAAATAATATTGCTTTCAAAAGTAGAGCAACAAAAAAACTTAAAAACATGCTTGAAAATCCGAGTAAATTACACAAAAAAAAATAATAAAAAATCCATAAACATTCAAATGAATTAAAACATAAGTCCTTTAATTTTTGTTTAATTTATTAATTAGAATATGTTAAAACATTGTTGGCCTGAAAAAAAAAAAAAAAAAAAAAAAAAGGTGAAGAAGAATAATTACCTCCAAGTTGAATTTTTAGGCCAATAGATTATGTTTTTGTTAATGTTGGAGAGTGGAGAAAGAGAAAGAGAGAGAGAAAAAAGATGAGAGATATTAAGAGAGATTTTTTTTTTTTTTTGAAATTAAGAGAGAGAGAGATGTTGAATGAGTGTGAAAGACTTGGAGAGAAAAGAGAGAGAGAGAGAGACGTGGAGAGAGAGGAAAAAAAAGGAGACAACAGTCCAATTTTTAACTGTTCATTTTTTTTTTTGACATGTTCACACAAGGAAAGGGGAAGGGGGGATTCGAACTAGTGACCTCCGCTTCATGAGGTGGAGTTCACAATGATTGAGCTACCCTTGGGAACAACTGTTCAATTTTTAAAATAATGAGTTAAAATATCGATTTAGTCTTTAAAAAAAATTGGTTCACGCCACATGTCGCAGTTTGAAGACACTTTAAAAGAAGGCTTCGACTGTTATATATGATATATGATATGATTTGATTTGTATTATTTATTTCCTTATGTGATTTGGACATTGATAATACTTAATTTATTAAATAATTTATATATGGAAAATTCTTGAAATATAATTAAATATCATTAATTACGCTAATTTAGTGACTGATTTTTTAAGTAAGAACCAGTTCTCTCTTAAAAAATCGGTTCACAAATTATGTCTTAAAAAACTAGTTTAGCATTAAATTAAAAAGGGTTCATGCCACATATCGCAATATTAAGCCACATTTGAGAGTGATTCGGCTTTTATATATACTAGCTTAGAACCCGCTATGCGTGAGATTATTCATTATAATTTGATTTTAAAACTTAAAACACATCTCCATTGTATTTTTATTATAGGTCAAAAAATTGTGTAAAAAATCTATCGTGCCTATTTCAATAATAATAATAAAAAAATACAAAAGGTTATTTAACAAGATATTGTTAAACATAGTGACACAATTACACATAAGTTTGCATGAATATATAAATCACATAAAATATACTATTATAAGAACCATATATAATTTTAGTTTTAATCCATATAAATTAAAACATATTAAAAATTCTCATATGTGTAATTTAAAACTAATCGAAATGAGTAAAAACATAAGACCCTTAAATCATAAGACCCATAAAACATATTAAAATATTTATTCTCATAGGAGTTGTTTTAATTCTTTCATCAAAGAAAGAGATAAAAAATCGTAGAAAGAATATTGGAACACAAAAAAACATAATGAACAACAAAGTCAATTAAATTTACAAAAGAACAATAAGAAATTTGAATGAAAAATAATATATAAATTAGAACATAAAATAAGGAAACAGTAACCATAAACCCTATAACAATATATTGAGAATGATAGCAAAACTGAGAGTAACCCTAAACCCAATAGGTTTTTGTGTAATACCTATTGTATTTCAATACAAATAAGACTCATAAAATTCTGGACATTTAAAAAATAATACAAAGCAAAATAACAAATCTTTTTTTTTTTTTTTATGGATATAAAAATAATAAAATCTTTCACTCAATATTTAATGCAATCAAATAAATCATTTCAATCTTCCCTTAATCTAAAAAATAAATTAAAACAACCTAAATTCGTCCCCATATGTTTAGTTCAAAATGAAAAGCATAAAGAAAAAAAATAAAAGGTAAGAAAACATGAATTTTGATTATCAAAGTATTAATATAAAATTAGCATAAAATTTTAATATTTTTGGTGTAATACCTATTATATTTTAATACAAATAAAACTCATAATTCTAGACATTAAAAAAAGCAAATGAAAAAAAATTCAAATGAAGAATGGCTGAATACCCAAAAAAAAAAAGTTGAACAAAAAATTTCACAAAACAAAACGGAAACATATTCATCTCTATCTAATCTCTAATTTAAAACGGTGTTTGGTACAAAAAAAATTCTCAAGAAACAAACTAAAGATCATCAATTCACAATTGCTAAAAAATTATATATAAAAGTACAAAGATACATTCATCTCAAAAAATTTAAACATATAAAACTAAATAAAGATACATTCATCAATTCAAAGCCCAAGATCCCTAAAATCGGAACCCTAAATCACATATCCATCTTCAAACTCCCAATTTTCCTTAAAAGTCCATTTTACTATTGTCACCAACCCTACTGCACCATGAAAAATTGTAATCTTAGCCTTTCAACAGTTTTAAAACTCTTGTCCTACAAAAATCTCACATAAACCTTTCGTATTTTTGGCACCATGAAAAACTGTAATCCTAACCCTTCAACAATCTTAGAATCAAGCATATTTAACAAAGTATTCATCTAATTAATTAACACGATATTCTGCTCATGTGATCCAGTTCTTTCTTGAGACAACACAGTGATGAGGAAGCAGTATGCAAAAGCTTTAGAGATATCAATGAGCTAATAAAAGACATGTTGAAACTGACGGGAAGACATGCATATATGGAGACTGAACTAAAAGAGATGCATGACCGATACTCTCAACTAAGCCATCAATTTGCCGAGGTTGAAGGAGAGCGATAGAAACTAATGATGACTCTTAAGAATGTTCGGAAACACAAATTTAATATATAAAACCTATCTTTGAACACAATAAAATTTCATATATATAAAGACGCAAATTTAATATATAAAACTAATATCTGAACACAGTCAAAGAAAACGTAAAGATACGAAAGCTTGACATAACGTAAAGATACAAAAGAAACTAACTCGACACGTAGATCAAGATCAAAAGATGGTGGAGAGTGGAGAAACCTGTGTTGAGTTATCTATCTCTCAGATCAAAGTTGAGTTATATAGATATTCAAAGTTGAGTTATATAGAGATTGAAGACACAAAAGGTTGACATAACGTAAAGATACAAAAGAAACTAACCTGATAAAGAGATCAAGATCAAGAGACAGTGGAGAGTGGAGAAACCCAGGTTAAGTTATATAGAGATTGAAGTCGGTAGAGAGAATCCTAGAGAAGGAGGAATTGATTAGAAATTGAGAAATTGAGGTTGGTGGAGAAAATCCTAGAGAGGGTGGGAAATATAAACAAAGCCGTAAATTTTAACAAACCGTTATAGAAAACCCTAAAAACAGAGAGATAGAACAAAAAGAGAGATCAAAAACATTACCAACCCAAAGGCTTTCCAAAGGCTTTGCTGAGATACCCAATTCCATTCTTTGAACAAAGAAATAGAAAACCCTAAAAACAGAGAGATAGAAAAAGAGAGAAAAAATGGAAAACGTTGGAAGAAGAGAGAGAGAGAGGATGCCTTGAGGAAGAAGAGGAAAACAGAGAAGAAAGAAACGTTGGAAGAAGAGGAAAACAGAGAGCATGCCTTAGAGAGAACGTTGTTTCTGTCGTTAGAGAGAAGGAAGAAACGGCGTCAAACTGAACCGGTTCAATTTTTTTAACCAATTCTGGTTCATACATACTAAAAAAAAAAAAAAAAATTGAACCCGCAAATCTTTTAATAAATTAATGATACAAAATAAAATAAATAAAATTTTGAACCTGCAAATCTTTTAATAAATTAATGTCAATTTTTTTAACAAGTTCCGGTTCATACATACTGAACAAAAAAAAAATAAAATTTTGAACCGCAAGTTTTTTAATAAATTAATGATACAAAATAAAACAACAATTAAAAAATATGGACACGGTAAATCTTTTAATAAATTAATGATACAAAATAAAATTTAAGATTTTTAATAAATATGGACACATGTCGCAATTCTAAGCACTCTCTACGCTAAAACTCGCTTATATATATATATATATATATATATATATATATATATATATATATATATATATATATATATATATATATATCCTGCAAATCTTTTAATAAATTAATGATACAAAATAAAATTTAAGATTTTTAATAAATATGGACATGTGTAGCAATTCTAAGCACTCTCTACGTCAAAACTCATTATATATATATATACATGACTAGTATGTAACTCAAGTTATACGCTGGATTCTTCATTATAATTTAATTTTAAAACTTAAACGCATTCTATCTTACTTTTCATTATAAGTTAAAATAGGTGTGTGAAAATACATACTAAACGTTATACACCAAGAAAGCATCAGATCAACATGTATTTTTATTTTTATTTTTCATTTTTGAAATGTACCAAACATCTACTTAATGAAAAGTACAAAAGAAAAATAAAAATAGCAAGAAGGACACTTGAATTCTGATAGTCAAAATATTAATAGAAAATTAGTAGAAAACTTTGATATTGTTGATGTGATACTTATTATATTGTAATACAAATAAAACCCATTGTTGGGAATAAATTTACACTACAAGCCCACTAATTGGGCCCAATGGTTATGATAGCTCAGAAGATATTAATTAAATGGCAAGGGCTATTTAATTAATATCTTCCTAGGCCTATCATTTGCCATTGGGCCCATAATTTGGTGGGTATGTAGTGTGAATTTATTCCCAACAGTTACCCCCCAATTCCCTTAGCCAAGGTACTTGGGTAATGGGAATTTAGTCAAAGCCTTTTGGCGGCTTGTTGTTTAACCTTATCCGAGACTCGTGTCTCCCTAGTGAGTGTGCTTTGAGCTTGTCAGCTGGAGCTTTTCAGCTCTGTTTTTGGCATCGCCTGAGTTCCCGGGAGCACCCCCCAGCTCTATCCTTTGCCCGGAGGTTAAACCCGTCCTAGTTTCGAGATACCCAGGGATCATGCCCAAGTCCCTCTCCAAGTCGTCAAAATAATTCACACCTGCACAATAACCTTTAAGTAGTAATTTATAAGTCTTTCAACAGACTAACCTTTGTTTCCCGTTCACCTTGGGGTGATTCCTTGTTTTATGATTGAATTGTCTCATGTTGCTTGTTTTTAGCCTAAGGTTGTCTCCTTGTCTCATGATTGTCAAGAGTACCCCCCAACTATTTCCTTTGCCCGGGGGCTAAGCTTGTCATATCCTTGAGATACTCGGGGATCATGCCCGATCATCTCTCAAATGCCCCTTTTTACAAACTAGGCTCTGGACCTGCATAATAATCTTCAAACAATAATTCAGAAGTCTTTCAACAGACTAACCTTTGTTCCCCGTTTGTCTTGGGGTAGCTCATTGTTTTTTACCGGGTTGTCTCCCGTTGATTGTTTTTACCCAAGGTTTTCTCCTTGTCCTTGTTTATTGCCGGGTTGTCTCCCGTTTTTGTTTTTGCCCAAGGTTTTCTCCTTATCCTTGTTTTAGAGGGTTGTCTTCCTATCCTTGTTTTTGCCAAAGGTTTTTTCATTGTCCTTATTTTGGAGGGTTGTCTCCCTATTCTTGTTTTTGCCCAAGGTTTTCTCCTTGTCTCCGAGGTGAATGTTCTTGTTTTTTACCGGGTTGTCTCCCGTTAATTGTTTTTAACCAAGGTTTTCTCCTTGTCTCTGATGGTGACATACCCGGCTCTTCCTTTGCCATATCCGGGAGTGATATACCCGGTTCTTCTTTGAAACATCCAGGGGTGATATACCCGATTCTTTTTTGAAATATCTGGGAGTGATATACCAGGTTCTTCCTTTTCCATATCCAGGAGTGATATACCCGGTTCTTCTTATTCGGGATAGAGTATCCCCAGAATGTAATAATTTAGAACAAAATTACCTTATTCTTACAACCAATCGAAACCAAATTTGGAATTTAAACTAGAATAGCCTATTCTTAAACTAGAATAGGAATATAAGCTTAAATCAGGATAACCTATTACCTTATTCTCACAACCAATCGAAACCAAATTTGGAATTGAAACTAGAATAGCCTATTCTTAAACTAGAATAGGAATATAAGCTTAAATTAGGATAACCTATTCCTAAACCAGAATAGGAATATAAACTTAAATCAAGATAACCTATTCTTCAACTAGAATAGGAATATAAACTTAAACCAGAATAGCTTATTCTTAAACTAGAATAGGAATATAAACTTAAATCAGGATAGCCTATTCTTCAACTAGAATAGCTTACTCTTAAACCAAATTAAGAATATAAACTTAAATCAGGATAACCTATTTTTCAACTAGAATAGGAATATATGCTAGATAAGATTCAAACCTGTTACCAAACGCCCCTTTTTGCTCCAAATTCACCCAACCTACGTACGGACCCCTTCGCACGTTTTTCTTTTCTCTTTCTTCTTTCTTTCTTATTTCCTCTTTTTCTTTCTTCTTCTCTCTCCTACACAGCACACTTTCTTTTTTTTCTTTTCTTCTCCTTCTACAAGCAGTAGCTGAATGTGTTCAGTTTCGGCGATGGTGACAGATCGGAAATCCAGGGGCCATGATCGGTGATGCTCCGGCTGGAGGTTGGCGGTGCTGCAACTGGAGATCCGTGATGCCGCGGGTTTGGAGTACGACCGGCGAACGGCAATGTCGCGGGTCGTGTGTTTGGGTCTCCGGCAGTGCAAAGATTGGTGGTCAGATCTGTGCGCTTGGGCTTGGGGGCACTTCGGCAGTCTAGTTTGGAGATCGACGGTACGGCGTGGTGCGGGTCTGCGGCAGAGATCGTTGGGCTGTGCGTTCTGATCTCAAGCAGTGGTGGACCTCTTGCAAACGGCAGTAAATCTCCGGCAGACTGGAGGTGTGGGTCGTGCTGGGCTTGATCCGGCAGCGTGCTTGGACACCACACTGTTGGCTTCAGTGAACATGGATTTGTGATGTAAGAGACAGATCTGTGCAAATCTGCTGCCTTCCGGTTGGTTGTCGCCTGAATGTCTGTTCACACGTGATGAATTTTATTTTATTTTATGAGAAACGAACTAGTTGTTCCCACAGACGGCGCCAAACTGTTAGAACAGTTTTCAACACGGTGGATACGCTTTCTTCGGGGTCTTCAATACGTCGTCGTGCACTCCAAATCACTACAAAAAATAATATTGTCAAGGGGGTCCCCGGGGAACCGAGGACACTCCGATGCCAAAGTCAGAAAGTTTCTAACTCAATAATATGTGAGAATATTTCAATCTCTTTTAGTACCTTGTGTAGGGGCTTATTTATACGCTTGGGGAGCTGAAGTAGACTTAGATTGGATCTTCTTATTTGAATTGGTTTGAGAGTCTAGAGTTGAGATAGAACTCAACAATTATCATGTAGAGATAAACCTTCAACAGATATCACGTAGAGATAATCTTGAGTAGTCATCTTGTAGAGATAAGTAAGACGTCTTTATTCTAATATTATCCTGATTGGAATATAAGATTATTAATTAATTAAATAGCCCTTGCCATTTAATTAATATCTTCCTGGGCCTATCCTTGGCCATTAGGCCTAGAATTTGGTGGGCTTGTAGTGTGAATTAGCCGTATGTGAAAACGACTAATTCGTTTCTCATAAAATAAAAAAAATTCATCACGGTGTGAACAGGCATTCCGGCGACAACCAACCGGAAGGCAGCAGATTTGCACAAATCTGTCTCTTACATCGCAAATCCACGTTCACTGAAGCCCAACAGTGTGGTGTCCAAGCACGCTACCTGATCAAGCCCAGCACGACCCACACCTCCATCACGGAGATTTATCGCTGTCGCAAGAGATCCACCACTGCTTGAGATCAGAACACACAGCCCAATGATCTCTGCCGCAGACCCGCACCACGCCGTACCGTCTATCTCCAAACCAGACTACCGAAGTGCCCCCAAGCCTAAGCGCACAGATCTAACTACCGATCTTTGAACTGCCGGAGACCCAAACACACGACCACGACATTGTCGCCGCGCACGTACTCCAAACCCTCGGCATCGCGGATCTCCAGTTGCAACACCGCCAACCTCCAGTCGGAGCATCACCGATCGCGGCCCCTGGGTTTTCGATCTGTCACCACCTCCAGATCTGAACACATTCGGCTACTGCTCGTAGAAGGAGAAGAAAAGAAAAAAAGAAAGTGTGCTGCGCAGGAGAGAGAAGAAGAAAGAAAAAGAGAAAAGAGGAAAGAAAGAAAGGAAAGAAGAAAGAAAAAAAGAAAAGAAAAAAGAAAAACATGTGAAGGGGTCCGTACGTAGGTTGGGTGAATTTGGAGCAAAAAGGGACGTTTGGTAACAGGTTTAATTCTTATCCAGCATATATTTTTATCCTAGTTTAGGAATAGGCTATCCTAATTTAGGTTTATATTCCTATTCTAGTTTAAGAATAAACTATTCTGGTTTAAGTTTATATTCCTATTCTAGTTGAAGAATAGGTTATCTTGATTTAAGTTTATATTCTTATTCTAGTTGAAGAACAGGTTATCCGGATTTAAGTTTATATTCTTATTCTGGTTTAAGAGTAAGCTATTCTAGTTGAAGAATAGGCTATCCTGATTTAAGTTTATATTCTTATTCTAGTTTAAGAGTAAGCTATTCTGGTTTAAGTTTATATTCCTATTCTAGTTGAAGAATAGGCTATCCTGGTTCAAGTTTATATTCCTATTTTTGCTTAGGAATAGGCTATTCTAGTTTAAATTCCAAATTTGGTTTCGATTGGTTGTGAGAATAAAGTAATTCTTATTCCAAATTATTACATTTCGGGGATACTCTATCCCAAATAAGAAGAACCGGGTATATCACTCCCGGATATTTCAAAGGAAGAACCGGGTATATCACCCTGGATATTTCAAAAAGAACCGGTATATCACCTCGGATATTTTAAAGAAGAACCGGTATATCACTCTCGGATATGGCAAAGGAAGAGCTGTATGTTACCCCCGGATATGTCACCATCGGAGGCAATGAGAAAACCTTGGGTAAAAACAATTAACGGAGACAACCAAGTAAAAACAAGAAGATTCACCCCATAGACAAGGAGAAAACCTTGGGCAAAAACAAGAATAGGAGACAACTCTCTAAAACAAGGACAATGAGAAAACCTTGGGCAAAAACAAGGATAGAGAGACAATCCACTAAAACAAGGACAAGGAGAAAACCTTGGGCAAAAACAAGGATAGGGAGACAACCCTCTAAAACAAGGACAATGAGAAAACCTTGGGTAAAAACAAGGATAGAGAGACAATCCTCTAAAACAAGGACAAGGAGAAAACCTTGGGCAAAAACAAGGATAGGGAGACAACCCTCTAAAACAAGGACAATGAGAAAACCTTGGGCAAAAACAAGGATAGAGAGACAATCCACTAAAACAAGGACAAGAAGAAAACCTTGGGCAAAAACAAGGATAGGGAGACAACCATCTAAAACAAGGACAATGAGAAAACCTTGGGCAAAAACATGGATAGAGAGACAATGCTCTAAAACAAGGACAAGGAAAAACCTTGGGCAAAAACAAGGATAGGGAGACAACCCTCTAAAACAAGGACAATGAGAAAACCTTGGGCAAAAACAAAAATGGGAGACAACCCGGCAATAAACAAGGACAAGGAGAAAACCTTGGGCAAAAACAATCAACAGGAGACAACCTAGTAAAAAACAATGAGCTACCCCAAGACAAATGGGGAATAAAGGTTAGTCTGTTGAAAGACTTGTGAATTATTGTTTGAAAATTATTACGCAGGTTTGGAGCCTAGTTTGTAAAAACGGGCATTTTTTAGAGAATTGGGCATGATCCCCGGGAATCTCAAGGATATAATAGGCTTAACCCCCGGGCGAAGGAAAGAGTTGGGGGTACTCCCGACAACAAGGAGATAAGGAGAAAACCTTGGACAAAAACAAGAAATCACCCCAAGGCGAACGGGGAACAAAGGTTAGTCTGTCGAAAGACTTATAAATTACTGCTTAAAGGTTATTGTGCTGGTTTGGATTATCTTTATGACTTGGAGAGGGACCGGGCACGATCTCCGGGTATCTCGAAACTTGGATGGGTTTTACCCCTTGGGCAAAGGATAGAGCTGGGGGGTGCTCTCGGGAACTCAAGCGATGCCAAAAACGGAGCAGAAAAGCTCCAATTGACGAGCTCAAAACACACTCACTAGGGAGACACGAGTCCCGGATAAGGTCAAACAACAAGCCGCCAAAATGCTTTGACTAAATTCCCATTACCCAAATACCTTGGCTAAGGGAATTGGGGAGTAACTGTTGGGAATAAATTCACACTACAAGCCCACCAAATTCTGGGCCCAATGGCCAAGGATAGGCCCATGAAGATATTAATTAAATGGCAAGGGATATTTAATTAATTAATAGTCTTATATTACAATTAGGATAATATTGAAATAAAGACGTCCTACTTATCTCTACAAGATGACTACTCAAAATTATCTCTACATGATATCTGTTGAAGGTTTATCTTTACATGATAGTTATTGAGTTATATCTCAACTCTGGACTCTCAAACCAATTCAAATAAGAAGATCCAGTCCAAGTCTACTTCAGCTCCCCAAGCCTATAAATAAGACCCTACACAAGGTACAAAAAGATCCTGAAATATTCTCACATATTATTGAGTTAGAAACTTTCTGACTTTGGCATTGGAGTGTCCCTGGTTCCCTGGGGACCCCCTTGACAATATTGCTTTTTTTTTTTTTAGTGATTTGGAGTGCACGACGACGTATTGAAGACCCCGAAGAAAGCGCATCCACCGTGTTGAAAACTGTTCTAACACCCATAAAGTTCTAATCATTTTAGAAAAAATACAGAGTAAAATAAACAAAATCTTCTCTCTTCTTTTTAATACAAAATAAGACACACATTTCACTCAATATTTAATGTAATCAAATAAATTTCTTTTAACACTTCCAAAAAATGCTAGAAAATTCGAGTAAATCACAAAATGAAAAAAAAAAAAAAAAATCTAATAAAATATTCAAATTAATTAAAACATAAAATCTTATTGCTGTGATACCTATTATATTTCAATACAATGAAACTTTATAGAGAAACAAACATAAAAATAATTAATTTACAGTCGTGAAAAATTTATACATAGATACACAAAGATAAATCCAAAAATGATATGATAAGCGTTACCTCTACAAAAATGAATAAGAAGTATCTATGTATCTATTTATACATAGATACCCAGCATATAACTTGCGCTATGCGCAGGGTTCTTTATTACATTTGATTTTAAAACTTAAACGCATCTTCATTTTTTTTTTATTATTAATTACAGGCTAAAATAGTTGTGTTAAAAAATCAATCATCACTCTTTCAATAAAAAGAGATGCTACAGGTTATATTTAAATACAAATAAAATTCACATAATTCTGAATATTTGAGAAAAAAGAATTTATGAATATAAAATAAAACAAAATCTTTCAATCAAGATTTAATGCAATGAAATAAATCATCTATCTTTTTTTAATACAAATAAAACCTATATAATTCCGAATATTAAAAAAATAAGCAAAATAATATTGCTTTCAAAAGTAGAGAAAACAAAAAAAAAAAAACTTAAAAATTTGCTTGAAAATCCGAGTAAATTACACAAAAAAAAAAAAAAATCCACAAACATTCAAATGAATTAAAACATAAGACCTTTAATTTTAGTTTAATGTATATAAATTAGAATATGTTAAAACATTGTTGGTCTGAAAAAAAAAATAAAAAAAATAAAAAAATAAAAAGGGTTAAGAAGAATAATTTCCTCAAATTTGAATTTTTAGGCCAATAGATTATGTTTTTGTTAATGTTGGAGAGTAGAGAAAGAGAAAGATAGAGATGGAGAGAAAAAAGATGAGAGATATTAATGTTGGAGAGTGGAGTGTGAGAGATGTTTTTTTTTTTTTTTTTTTTTTTAATTAAGAGAGAGAGATGTTGAATGAAAGTGATAGACTTGGAGAGAAAAAAGAGAGAGAGACGTGGAGAGACCAAAAAAAAAGGAGAGAGAGAGAGAGATATGAACCGGTTCAAGAGAGAGAGATGTGGAATGAGAGTGAATGACTTGGAGAGAGAGAGAAAGAGAGAGAGAGAGAGAGAGAGAGGAAAAAAAGTGAGATAGAGAGAGAACAAAAATAAGAACCGTTCAATTTTTAAAAATAATGAGTTAAAATATCGGTTTAGTCTTTAAAAAAAATTAGTCTTTCAATCAAGATTTAATGCAATCAAATAAATCATCTATCTTATTTCAATACAAATAAAACCTATATAATTATGAATATTAAATTAAAAAAAAAAAAAGCAAAATAATATTGCTTTCAAAAGTAGGAAAAAAAAAACCTTAAAAATATGCTTGAAAATCTGAGAAAATTAAACATTCAAATGAATTAAAACATAAGACCTTTAATTTTAGTTTAATTTATATAAATTAGAATATGTTAAAACATTGTTGGTCTGAAAAAAAAAAAAAAAAAAAAAAAAAAAAAAGGTTAAGAAGAATAATTACCTCCAAGTTGAATTTTTAGGCCAATAGATTATGTTTTTGTTAATGTTGGAGAGTGGGGAAAGAGAAAGATAGAGATGGAGAGAAAAAAGATGAGAGATATTAATGTTGGAGAGTGGAGAGAGAGAGATGTCTTTTTTTTTTTGAAATTAAGAGAGAGAGACGTGGAGAGAGAGGAAAAAAAAAGTAGAGAGAGAGAGAGAGATATATGAACTGGTTCAAGAGAGAGAGAGACGTTGAGAGAGAGGAAAAAAAGAGAGATAGAGAGAGAACAAAAATATCAACAGTTTAATTTTTAACTGTTGAGTTTTTAAAATAATGAATTAAAATATCGATTTAGTCTTTAAAAAAAAATTGGTTAACGCCACATGTCGCGATTTGAAGACACTTCAAAAGAAGAGTTTGACTATTATATATGATATAGGATATGATTTGATTTGTATTATTTGTTTCCTTATTTGATTTTGACATTGATAATACTTACTTTATTAAATAATTTATATATGAAAAACTCTTGAAATATAATTAAATGTCATTAATTACACTAATTTAATGACTGGTTTTTTAAGTAAGAACAGGTTCACTCATAAAAAACCGATTCACAAATTATGTCTTAAAAAACTGGTTTAGCATTAAAATAAAAAGGGTTCATGCCACATGTTGCAATATTAAAGCACTTCTGAGAGTGATTCGGTTTTTATATATATCAGCTTATAACCCGCGCTATGCGCGGTTTGTTTTTCTTTTTTTAATTTACTTGTAAGGTCTTTAAGAGATTATTTGTAATTACAAACTAATTTCCTTCTCTTCATGCGCTTCTTAACTCAAGAGCATAAACAAAAACCTAATCATAAGATATAGGAAGAAGTCCAGCAAATAGATTTTTTTTTTTTTTTTAATTCAACCATACTTTCCATTATAACGTTAAAAAAAAAAAAAAAAAACTATTTGTAGAATAGAAGTAATAAATATTATAAAAATTATAACAAAAATTAAGGACCCAAATGTGAATGCTGTTAATACTAAAATTCTTCCTATTATTATTATTATAGAATCAAATGAGACTTGTGACTCTGCTAATGAAAGTCGTTAAAGAGAAAGGGGCTCGTGAGGTTTAGACAAATATATATATATATATATATATATATATATATATATATATATATATATATATATATATATATATATATCTATGGTTGTTCTCGATCTAAGTCTGTTCTCTTTTTTTTTTTTTGATAATTGATAAGCGGAAAAGAGGTTATAAGGGATGATCTTTCCCACTCTTGACCCGTAAGGAAGAGAGAATGGCAAAACCTAAGGGAATGCTACCAAACACTAGGTGGGTAGCGGCCCACTTTGCTAAATTGTGTGCTAAAAAATTGGCATATCTAGACACTTTCAAAACATTTCACCTTTGAAAGGAAGAAAGATCAAAGATAATATCCAATACAATAGCAGCAAACTGCCAAGAAGAAAATAAATGAGACTGATTCACTACAAGAATAACAAGAAGCGCATCCCCATCCAAATCAAAACGCCTAAACCAGGTAGTAGAGGCCAAACAAGTGAAAAGAAGAGCAGATGTTGCTTCACCCAAAAGAATATCCGTAGAATGGAGTTTTTGAGTTGCTGAAAGAACAATATTCCCTGAGGAGTCGCTGATCACTGCTGCTGCAATAGCAAAGTTGCCTCTAACTGCAACATCAAAGTTCCCTTTGAAGCAACCTAGCTGAGGAGGAAGCCACCAAGAGGGAAGAGCTACATCACGCCAGGCTGAAAGATGAAACTCCAAGGAGACTTCAATTTGCTGAATAGCCTTTCTTGGAACAAGTTGAATGGCTTCATGGATCAACTTGTTCTTGGAGAACCAAATAAAGTCAAGAGTAAGAGCAGCAAATAATTGAAATTTCCTAGTTTCAGCCAAGGGAATAGCTAGCCTAGCTATCCGAAGGATAAATTACAACAAGAATCCAATCCGAAATAGGTCTGGAGGAGAAAGAGGAAGTTATGATAGCCCAAGGAGAACTCCTCCAAAGAATTCTCGCTATATCGCATTCCAAGAAAATATGGCTTAAGGTCTCAAGAGGACCTTTGCAAAAAGGGCACACCCAGGCCAAAGGATCCTCAACAACAACAAATCTCTCGGTGTTAGCCCTAGAAGGCAAGGGATCCCATGCAATCTTCCATAGGAGATGCTTTAGCCTTGCTTGAAGTTTAAGACCCCAAAGGGCCTGCCAATCCACCGTAGAAAGGGGAGAAGACCTACTCGAAGAAGGCAAGGAGACTTCACGGGCAGACTTCACTAAGAAGGTACCAGAGGGAGAAGGGGCCCAAGTCCATTTGTCTTCAGATCTGGTTTGAGGAATATGAATACAAAGGATATTCTGGACAGATGGGTGATTAAAAAGATCATGACCGAGAGCTTGTAAGCAAAAGATTAGCAACAAAAAAATCTGGCAGCTCCAACCAATGCACATTCGGCCTAGGATTGAAGCTAGGCATGGATGGAATCCAAGGAGAATTCCAAATGTGAATATTTGCCCCATCATAAATGAACCAACAAGCACCTTTTTCCACCACTTTCCTGTTCTTCAACAAGCCTTCCCAAATCCAAGATGAAAAGGGATTAGGAGGAACCTCTTAAAATGAAACCTCATTCCGAAGATATTTATCACAAAGAGCTTCAACCCAAAGAGGAGAGTCATGGTAATCATTTTCCAGCAAAGTCGAGCTAGGAGAGAATTGTTGAGGAATTCCATAGAGCATATACCTAGCCCACCCAAGGCTTTAGGCTGACAAATACTATCCCAAGAGAAGAATGAGAGATTATGCTTCTTTTCCTGAGAAAAACCCCACCAAAATTTTCTTAAGATCAAATTTATCTCTGTGCAAAGAGACTTCGACAAAAGGAAAAGAGACGAGAGACATAATGTAAGCAGCGATAGCATTAGCCACCAATTTCACAAGAGTAGTCCTGGCTGCCTCGAATAAAAGGCTGGCCTTCCAACCATAAACCTTAGCCAAAATTCTTTCCCTCAGCTTAATTAAAGTATCCTTCTTTTTTCTTTGAATAAAAGAAGGAATACGCAAGTATTTAGCTCTAGCAAGAATAGGAGGTAGCCTGAGAATGCTATTACACTACAAAAAACCAATCAATTTCTGACGTGGCTACAGTACACTATTTTTTGTCACGTCACTAATTATTGACGTGACAAAAAATGCAACGTCAGTAAATATTTTTCTGACGTGGCAAAGTTGGTATGTCAGTAATTACTGACGTGGTATTTTAACACGTCATGAATTTTTGATGTGTGAAAATGTCACGTCAGAAATTTCTGATATGTGAAACTACCAAGTCAGAAATTTTTGACGTGGCACACGTCATAAATTTTTGACGTGATTTTTTACCACGTCAGAAATTTTTTTTCTTGTTCTCTTTTTCCTCCCCCCAAGTTCCAACACACCGTGTGCACACCTTACAATTTTTTTTTCTCTCTCTCTGCACGCTTCTATCTTCATTCTTCTTCTCTCCCTTTCTTGGAAACGCTGAAACGTAGCACACTTTGGTTGTCCGTCGCTCCCTCTCTCTCCAAAGTTTGTGCTTTATCTCTGACATCGCAGCAAAGGAGGGAGTGATTGGATTTTTCAAATTTTTTCTTCTTCTTGTTTGTCTTCTTTCTATGCTCTGTTTCGAGCTAGGGAAAATCAGAGCAAGATCACAATGTAAGAGCCTGAATTTCCTTTTCTTTTTCTCTCCCTTTGTGTCGTTCTTTTTTGAATTCCTTTCTGTTTGGTTGCTTTTTTTCTCATAAACAATAAGTAACTATTGTTTCTTTCGATTCGGTTGCTTTTTAGTGTGTTGTGAGGGTTCAAAAATTTAGGGTTTAATTTGGGGATTTCCATTGTAGTTCAAATTTCATTATACCCATGGAAATTTTTGATGTGTTGTGATTTTGTTGATTTTGGGTTCAAATTATTGTGGTTTGTTCTGGTGATTTTCGGCTGTCGGTGCTATATTTTACCAAAATTGAGTATTATGATAGGATTTGAAGTTGTTGATTTTGGGTGATTGGCCCTCTGTTGATGGCTGAGAATGGGTGGAGAAAAACGACCAAAATTTTTTTTTCTGCGGCCCCTACAATAGGAATTGTCGGGCTTCGCCACTGCCTGGAACAGAGCAAATATGCTCTCCTTTTTGTATCATCTATTGCCCAGGACGACTTTGCATAGAATAATTTTCTACCTACTCTTTTATTTTTTATATAAAATAAGAATAGAAAAAAAAAAATCACCCATAATTAATATAAAAGAAATAATGAGATATTTTCGGAGGTGAATTGTTGGGAAATAAATTTTTTTTCTATTATATACGTAGGGTCAATAGCATCGGCCCAAAATTTATTTATTTTGTTACTTTTTGTTATTTTTGTTTAATATTATTTTTTAGGGGTCAATAGCGGCAACCACAAAGTCACCGCTATTGACATCTCATCAACGGCACT
>JADOBO010000208.1:0-39380 GCA_016403345.1 Corylus heterophylla | reverse complement strand
TCTCATTGATGCCCCGATGGAACGAAGTGCTAAGCTATGACTCTCGGTTTTGAGGAACGCTGCAGCCTCACAGCCTAGCCCCTCCCGAGTGGCGTCCCGTGTGGTTGGTGCTATCGTGGTCACGCCAAGTAGAATAGCTACAATTGGCCTCCTCCAACCTTTTAAATTAAACCTAATAAGCAAAGCATATTATACGAAATCTCAACCCTATGTTTTGCTCATACAAAATTAAATCAAATAAGATCTTAACTTCAATTAAAGAAATTCAGATTTGCTCATTTCCTTAATTGATTAAACTTAACTACAACATATAGGTTTTCTATTTCTATTTGTATTGATTAAGCTTAACCACATCTTATAGATCTTCTCTAAATATTTTGTCCATACGCACATAAGACGAGTTTGTAGACAAGTGTGTTGATGACCCTTAAAACACATCGTTAGTATGCTCTTCAGACACCACACAGGTATAAGCTTATGTAAAAGTCATTCACAATTATGCCTTGATCAAATTGTTCCCAAAACAAATTACATCCAAAATTATTTTGTCACCGAATTAGCTAATTCACCTCTTTTTAAATATAGAATTTACCATTTATTTTCCATACTACCCATGCTATTTTACGCTTTCAATGCTACCATGATAAAGGGTAGGGCAGTAAAGCGCGGTTTTAACCGCTCGCTAACCGCTAACCGCTATAACCGCCAACCGCTTAACCGCCATATATCGCTTAATGTTAGCAAGTAGTTGTTATTGGGTCTATTAACAGTAATCACAATCGCTAATCATTTTTTTATATAATATATTTTTATAATTATAATTATAAAAATATTTATACATATAACATAATCGCTGATCATTAAATCACAATTTTTTTAAAAATAATTAAATCACAATTTGAGTATTAATATATTGTCACTATAATTTATATGATTATATCATATAATCACTTGATCATTAAATCACAATTTTTTTAAAAATAATTAAATCACAATTTGAGTATTAATATATTATCACTATAATTTATATGATTATATCACATGAGATTGATTATTAAATCATTTGATTATATAATAACAAATTATACATATATAATATGACATAACTCATAAGTATACCAATTCATACTAATACAACAATTAAATATCTAGAGACTTATTTCCAATGTATATTATAAACCTATAAGTCTATATAAGTCTACATATGTATATAAATAATATAAATGTATAATATCAATAGTTAATCATATGATTCAATGACAATTCAAATACTTTATTCAAGACTTCAAGTGAATCATATTATTAATGTACAATGATGATATGATTCAGTATAATATCAAATTAAGTAATTGACATTGGATTAAACAATGACCAATGTGTTACTTATAAACATAATTTAAGTATTAATGTATTATCATTATAATTTTAGTAATTTATATATTATCACTATAATTGATATGATTATATCACATGATGGCTTGATCATTAAATCATATGATTATATAATAATAAATAATACATATATAATATGACATAACTCATAAGTCATAAGTCTACAAGTTAATCATATGATTCATGTACAATGATAATCACAATTGATTCAATTGAATTAAACAATATGTTACTTATAACTACAAGTCTACAATTTAATTAAAGCATTATTAGATACTTTAGGAATTTAGGATTTAGGAGTTTGAACATTACCATTTACCATTAGATATTAAGTTCAATTCAAAGAAAAAAGATTATAAGTAAATATGATAAGAATTTAAATAATTAATCATATGAATCATATGATATAATTTAATGAGACTATATGATTATATAATATCAAATTAAGTAATTGACATTAGATTCAACAATGTGTTACTTATAATCACAATTGAAGTATTAATGTATTTTTGAACTTTTTTAGAAAAAGAAATTTAACCATTTTTTGAAAGAAAAAAAGAAAATTAACAATTTTGAACAATTTTGAATTTATATATATATATATAATTGCTTATAGTTATATTATATGCATATTGAATAATATAAATGTATAAGATAAATACTTAACTATATGATCCAATTACAATTCCAATACTTAATCAATTATTCATGTACAATGACAATGACAATGTGATTCATATAATATCAAATTAAGTAATTGACATTGGATTAAACAATGTATTACTTATAACTACAATTGAAGTATTTTTGTTTGTTTGTAAGTTTATAAGATCAACACTTAATCATATGATCCAATGACAATTCAAATATTTAATCATAATATTTATATACAATGACAATGTGATTCATAAAATGTCAAATTAAGCAATTAGCATTAGATTCAACAATTACTTATAACAACAATTTAAGTATTAATATATTTTTCATTTTTTTGAACACTATTTTGACAATTTTTAAACCATTTTATGAAAAAAGAAATTGAACCATTTTTGGAACAATTTTTTTAACAATTTTGACCAATTTTTGAACCATTTGTTGAACAATTTTTTAAAATTGAATAAGCCAAAACTACGCTGCTTTAATAACCCATATATATTCATCTCTTCCTAACCTTAAACTAAACCTAATCAATCTCATTCCTAGAGGTTTGTTAGTAACTAAGATTATTATTTTTTGAATTGTCATAGTATTTTAATTACAATACAATTATATTAAGCACGTTTTGATATGTGTACATGCTTGTGCCTTAATATTATTATGTTTAATATTATAACTTTTCTTCTTTTGATGTCCACAGGATTTGCTAGAGGACCAAATGAGAAGATTGATGAAGTTTTAATGTTTTATTTGACTATTTGTATCATTTAATGTTTTATTTGAACTTATTTTATATGCTTTGTGTTGAACTTTTTTTATATTTTTTTTTATATGTTGTGACAGTTATCTGAATTCTGAACTTTTTTTTGTATGTTGTGTTGAATTTTTTTTTTTCCTAAAAAAAAAAGTTAACGAGTTATGATTTAATATTTAAGGAAATTTTTTTTTAAGTACAAGTAAATGTAAATTTTGGGTCAAATATTTTTGATTTTTCAATATGGGCTCTTTTTATAGCAATTGGGCCCAAGAAGATATTAAAAATACAAGAAAAAAAATATGAGGGTAAAAAGCCCAAAAAGCCCAAAAAACCCAATTTTTAAAAAGCGGTTAGTGGGCGGTTATCTATTTTACTAATCACTAACGGCTACTCAAACTGCTAACCGCTAACCTCCACTGATGCTTAGATGATTGCGTTAGTGAAATTTACTAACCGCTAGATGGTTACGTTATGCGTTATTGGCACTAACCATTAATCAGAATCGCTTGCACCCCTAATAAAAGGAGTCATCATCACATGCAATGAAACAGCAAATCAACAGTCCAAAAACAGAAAGAAGGAAATGGATTCCAAGACAGTTGTAGCTGATAAGCCTCATGCAGTTTGTGTTCCAGTCCCAGTTCAAAGCCACATAAAGGCAATGCTAAAATTTTCAAAGCTTCTCCATCATAAAGGTTTTCACATAACCTTTGTGAACACCGAGTTCAACCACCAACGTTTTCTGAAATCGGGAGGTCCCAACTCCTTAGATGGCTTGCCTGACTTCCAATTCAAAACCATTCAAGACAGTCTCCCCCCATCGGATTCCAATGCCACCCAAGCCCTCCCATCTCTTGCCGATTCCGTTATGAAAAACTTCTTGGCCCCATTTTCTGACTTTCTTGTGAAACTCAACACTACAACTTCCAACAATCCTCCTGTGACTTGCATTGTCTCGGATGGTTTCATGCCATTCACTGTCACAGCTGCTCAACAACTTAAAATCCCTACTGTAATGCTCTTCACTGTCCCTGCTTGTAGCTTAATGGGTTTTATGCAGTTTCGTCCTCTAAGGGACAAAGGCCTCACGCCACTTAAAGGTGAAGCATAAAAGTCAACACCCTACATAAACCTTCCATTGTTTTATTATGATTATTTGCAAAGTTTCAACGCCATTTTTTTTTTTTTTTTTGCAGATGAGTGCTATCTAACAAATGGGTATCTGGACACAATTATAGACTGGATTCCAGGTATGAGAGACATCCGTCTGAAGGACCTCCCAAGCTATGTTCGAACTACAGATCCAAATGATGTTATTTTCAAGCTTGCCATTGAGGGGGTGGAGAGTGCTCTTAAAGCTTCAGGAATTGTTATTCACACATTTGATACATTAGAGCAAGAGGTTTTGGATGCTCTCTCTCCCATGTTTCCTCGAGTATATGCCATTGGCCCTCTCCAACTACTTCTCAATCACTTGCCCAATGACCCACTGAAATCAATTAGATATAGTTTATGGGAAGAAGAAACTGAGTGCCTCCGTTGGCTTAACACTAAGGCACCCAACTCAGTAGTGTATGTGAACTTCGGCAGCATAGCTGTCATGACACCATTGCAATTGATTGAGTTTGGCTGGGGACTTGCAAATAGCAAGCATCCATTTTTGTGGATAATTAGGCCGGATTTAGTTGAGGGTGAATCAGCAATTTTGCCACTGGAGTTCATGGAAGAAATAAAGGAAAGAGGTCTAATAGCGAGTTGGTGCCCTCAAGAGGAAGTGTTGAACCACCCCTCAATTGGAGGGTTCTTAACGCACTGTGGATGGAATTCAATCATTGAAAGTGTGTGTGCTGGAGTGCCTATGCTTTGTTGGCCATTCTTTGCGGATCAGCCAACAAACTGCAAGTACACTTGCAATGAATGGGGCATTGGCAAGGAGATTAATAATGGTGCCAACAGAGAGGAAGTAGGAAAGCTTGTGAGAGACTTGATGGAGGGAGGCATGGGTAAGAAAATGAAGAAAAAGGCCCTGGAGTGGAAAAAATTGGCTGAAGAGGCCACTGGTCCACATGGTTCTTCATCCATCAACTTCAATAATTTGATGAATGAAGTGCTTTTACAAAAAGTCTAGATGCATTTGAAGCAAAAAGTGTTGTGATAAATGCATGTCGTTATTTTGTTCAATTTGCTTATATTAATAAACTTTAATGGGGCATGTCATTACTATTGCTCCACTTGTTTAAAAAAAATAAAAATAAAAATCTAAGGTTTGATTTTACTGTCATGTTATCTCGTATAGAATGAATCTTTAAATTTTTTTTAATATTTTTTTGAGCGATACAAAAGAAGGACTCCAGGAGATCGGTTCAAGCTTTAAATTGATGGGTCTTCAATTGGTAGTCCAGGCTCACTGGGTGGAGGTCTCATTCAAGGAGATTGGTTCATACGTTATTCTAGACTAGTCGGGACCAGTGTCCTAGCCCAACTGGATTTGGACTCGGGATCCGAATCACATATGTGGAAGTTGAGTTAAATGCGACTTTATCATTTCAAAAAGTTTCTATTATTTCTACTATTTTTCTAAAAGGTAGAAGAAAATACTACCTTTCAACAATATAAAGTACGAAACGCAAATTCCCATTCAGTAATAGAACATACCATAGAAGAAATTAAGACATGCAAATAGCATATTATTTGCTCAAGATTTTCTAGAATAAATTCGCTGGTTGGATTTTACATATTGTGTCACAGTCCATGTAGTGTATTAGGCTTACCATCCACCAACGGCGATATGATTGTGATCCCTATCATCCCTTCGGCTCCCATTGGCTCCCATTCCCATACAAGCCTTTCCTCACGCCAAGGTCTCCCATCCGAAGAACATCCGCCCTGCGCAGCGAGAACATCATGAACATGTGCACCGACCAAGCCCCAATTACCTTACCAACATGAGCTTCGTGAGCAGCGACTCATCGTTCTTTTTTAGAATCAAGGAGTCCGATAAATCCCCACTCTTGTAAGACTTGTCCGCCAAGTCGTGAAAGTAACTCGATCGCCTTCCGACCAGAGACTCCGATTTTTCTGAGCTGATCGGAGTTGAGTGAAATGCCCCAAGTTCTAAAAGTAGAGCGATTGAGAGTAAGTGTAACATATTCTTATTAAAATTGTTATTCTTCTACCACATGTTCACCAAAGTAACATAAAATCACCAAAGCGCTATAAACTTCTTTGATTAAGAAATCACAAGCTCCTAATTTGATAGTATTCAATAACCTCATAAGCAATAAAGATATTAAAACAAACTTAAGAAATTCTTTTGAAGTTTCATTAATAATGGAAGTAGAATTGGAAAAACATGTTTTTTACTACCTATAACTTTAGTTGTAAATAGATATATACTGATATACACTTCATGTCTCATACCATCAAATGTATACATACAAGTACATCTAAAGCAATGATTTTGTAAAAGAAATAATTAACTTAAGACTTCCTCCCCATTTATTTTTCTTTTCACAAACTGTGTTTTACCCTTTAACATAACTTTGCAAATTTAAACCGTGAGCAGCGCACGTTGGCTTGTCCCTAAGAACCTATAGGCTCATCCTCATCGTCATAGGAAAAGCTACCGAGTTGAGAACTTTCTTAGGTGAAGGCCACCGCTGATAGCACACACCTTCTCAGAATCATTCGGTGTGTTTTCCATGCTACCCATTTTCCATCCTACCCATTTTCCATCCAAAAATTTATATGTCACTCACCCTCAAGTACAAAGCAACACTTTTAAATTATTTTCTCATTTACAAAAACTTAGAATTTTCTTAAATAGAAAGTATTTTTATGTCCTCCCACGTACAGGAAACAAAAGACGTTTGAAAATTTTCATTAAATTTCAACAAAATAAAAATTCAAAAAAAAAATTCAAAATTAGTTAAGGAGGAATGGCTTTGTGATCGAGAAAACTAATTGAAGCAGTCCAAATGTTTGAGAGCAAGATCACATAAATATATAAATAAAGCTCCCAACGGTGAAGGGTTATTAGGCATAAATGCAACAACTCTTATACTTTTAAAGGTAAAAATAAAATTTATTTTTTTTAACTCATAATTAATTATATATTATTATTTATCGTCAGTATAATATTTCACCATTTTATTCGGTGGATGTTAGTTCACAATAGGTAGAAGAAAGTTGAAATAAATGACGAGCTTGAGAATTATTTACTCATTTACAAAATCCATAAGACAATTTCTCCCTTTTTTTAATTTTTATTTGAATCAACTATTGATGACATTTGGCCGCTATGACTTTCAAAACATTTTGGATTCATTAGTGTCATAAGCTAAGCAAAGGATTGCACATAGAGCTAAGTCTCCATTACTTCTTTCTACAATGGATGGATAATTCGGTTTTCAAGTGCTTTTCTACCTATATTGTTGTTAGTGTTTGTTAGTGTAATGCCTCCAAAAATGGTCTTGAGCAGTTTAGTAGGGTTACCGGCAATTGCCCAAATTTAGCTAATTGGTAGCTAACTAAGAAATCGCTTCTCTCTAGCATAGTCAAAGTAAACGCATAGAAAGGTAAAATTAATAAATCTGTGGTATCTAAATTAATATATAATGGTAGTTGTGGATAGAAACTATTAGTAAGCCCTATGAGCACGTTCACCAGTAGGGGACAATTTACCTTGACTTCGCTAGGGGCCAGTAGACGTCATTTTTCCACGTAAGATGACTAATATTTGGAAAAAAACACTAAAAATAGTCTGGAGGTGCTTGTCCCATGCGCTGGAATATAATGGATGCCTATTCCTCAATTTCACTTTCATTATGAAGAGTCCCTAGTTCAGAAGAGTCAGAAGGCTAACTCTATATGGCCATTCAAACACGCAATCAATCCTTCTTCCCGTTATCATTTGACCAAATAAGGATCACAAATAATAACTCTCGGTTTGAAGATAAGAAAAATATTATTTTTCAACAACTTAATTATGAGAAAGAATACCATGAACACAGGATGATATAGATAGCTAATAATAAAAAGGGATAAATGTAAAATTAGTTTCTAAGGTTGGCCTAAATTATAAGTTACTCTTTGTGGTATAAAAAATAATTTATAGGTCCTTAAGGTAGACCAAAATAACAATTTACTCCCTAAAATCAATTTATGTTAAGTAATTTAATGAATAATGAACTTTTTCACGTCATACCCAATAAAACGCGACAAATATTATTAATTTCTGACTTTAAAAAATGACAACAAAATTTTTTCACATCATTTTAGGACACCAGCTAAGATTAAATATCATCCCTCATTCTACTTTATATTGCTAAAGTAAATTAACCTAATCTATTCTATCCCTAAAATTTTACTATGTGTGTAACCTCTCTCATTTTCATCTTCCTCGTCATGGTTTGGGAGTATTTTGTGAGAATTTGACCATCACATCTTCTAACCATTGAAAAATAAATAAAAACAACATTCAAGTTAATAAATTGTGACTAAGTTTTAATTCAAATTAAGTTGGAGAAAATCGGTTTAGTCCATTTATTATAGTGACATTTGTCTTTAAAGCATGAAAATTTATTTCAAGAAATAAATCTGTTATTTTGGTCTACCCGAGGACCTATAAATTATTTTTTATACCACAGAGAGTGATTTGTGTTTTAGGCCAACTAAATGGACCTCTAAATTATTTTTTATATCTGAGTGTGTGTGATTTGTAATTAAGCTAAGCACAAGGACCAATATTGCAATATTTATCCCTTATAATAATAATAACTTCACAAGATTAATATATAAAATATTAATTTATTAGATAAGGTATACCATATCTAATAAATTAATATTTTTCAGAAATTGATTGATTACTTTCTTTTCTTCTTTTTTAATTATCATTTCCCCTCATGAACTACCATTCGATTATTATATACTCCCATCAACTATCAATTTTACATTAGGACCCCATCAAAATACCCTTTCACTACCAAAACCCCATTTTCAATTAATTAAGGTCATTAAGTCGGACGGTCAACCCATCATGTGCGCGTAAAGTTGGTAGTTAATGGGGGTATATGGCCGGTAATCGAATGGTAGTTCATGGGGGGAAAGGATAATTACCCAAAAAAAAAATGCATATGCATTCAAGGCATGTGACACGCACGTGATGGGTTGACTATCCGACTTAATGACCTTGACTGTCGAAAGGGGGTTTTGGTAACACAATGGTAGTTTGATGGGATCATAATGTAAAGTTGGTAGCTGATGGGGGTATATGGTCATTGAGTGGTAGTTCATGGGGGTTTTAAGAAATTGTTATTTTGTTGTTGAAGTCTAACATATGCAAGTCAGTTTTGATATGAGAAATTATTAGTGTCAATAATTTGTCCATATTTTCTCTATATTCTCTTACAAATTCAATAAATCAATTATTAAATTTGTGGGATCTACCATTGACTTATGTGGAGTTCACATAAGTCCACAAATCTAATGGTTAATTTTTAAGATGAGATGAGAAAATATTAACACCAATAATTTCTCTTTTCAGATTGTAACGCTTATCTGAATAAATATTGATTTATTAGATATGGTCAATAATCTTATTATATCTTAATCTTGTGAAGTTATTATTGTTAGTTCTTGTGTTGGCTTAATTCACCCAAAATGCGATGATACTGCTCATGGCTCAAACACGCCCATTAACATGTCCGCACTTCCCCGTAAGTTTTAGGCCCAAAAACGTGTTTTTAAGTGGGTTAGGTCTAGGGTTTTGTCGAGTATATATACATCATTATAGAAGAGAGAAGCACGAATTTTCACCCCAGAGAGTTCGTGTGAGGTCGTGTTTGAGTGATTATTTTGTTGTGAGCCAAATTGATTCCTCTTAGAGGATTTTTGTTAGTATTGATCGTGTGTTTAATTGAAGTCTATCGGAAGGGTCCGATAAAGGAGAATCACGTTGAAGAAGATTGTGAGCGAAGAGACAAGTTGGAGGCTTGTCGATCTTACAGAGTCAAGGTCTTGCAAAGGATTGTAAGTGTTCCTAGTGTCTCGTAATCTCTGAATAATCTTTTGATAGTGATTTCCTGGTTACGCCCTGAGAGGTTTTACTTTTAGAACGTTTTCTAAAGGGTTCCTCTTCGTCACCAAAATCTTTGTGTGTGATTGTTCATATTTTGGTGAATGTTTGTTTTGATATATATCTGTTAATTCCGCATAAATTGTGATATTTATCTGTTTAGAATTTTTCAATTGGTATCAGAGCGGGTTCACTCCGTGAAGGATTAAATTCCTGAGTGTATCTTTGTTTCTTGTTTAAGATGTCTCAAACCCTTAACACTGTGCCTAATTTTGATGGATCAAATTATGGCTATTGGAAATCCCGTATGAGATTTTTCTTAAAATCTATAGACGTTTGGCATGTCATTGAATCTGGATAAAGTTCCGATAAGTCGACGGTTGAATGGTCTAATGTTGAAAAACAAACTCGTATGGCGAATGACAAAGCTATGAATGCTCTATGCTTGGCAATTTCACAAACTGAGTTCTCTAGAATTTCAAATTGTGATAGTGCCAAGGATGCATGGGAGATCCTAGAAACTACGTATGAAGGAACTAATCTTGTTAAAGCTTCAAAACTTCAAATGTTAGTTTCTCAGTTTGAGGATATTAAAATGTTAGAGGATGAGACAGTCAATGAATTTTTGGTAAACTTAGTGAAATTAGAAATTCCATGATAAATCTAGGAAAGAAAGTTTCGACACTAAGCTTATTAGAAAAGTTATGAGATCCTCCCCTAAAGATTCGAATGAAGGTAATCGCTATTGAGTCATGCACTCGATCTTAATACCATGAGGATAGAAGAGTTAGTTGGTGCTCTTCAAACTTATGAGTTTTCCTTGCCTCAACCTAGGAAAAATAAGGATATTGCCCTTAGAACTCTTAGGAAGAACTCTGATGAGTTATCTGATGAGGATTCACCAGATGATGAGGAACTTGCATTGATAGCTAGAAGGTATTTTAAGAATGAACATAGAATTTCCAAGAAATTTGGAAAACAAAAAGAGAGAACTCAGGGTAGAAATGAAAGAGACCCACGTGGTCCAAAATGTTATGAGTGTTCTGGCTATGGTCATGTGCAAAAGGATTGTGCTAACCTCAAGAGTAATAAGCCAAAAGGTCAAAAAGCTTTCAATATTACATTGAGTGACACTGATGAGGAAGAGACTCCTAATTATATGGCTTTTGGTGCATCTTATGATTCTGATGATTCTAATCAATCAGATGTTCAGTCTGCCCCTGATAATGAATCAAATAGGGTTAATGATCTTCAAAACTCCTTTAACAATTTAATGGAAAAGTTTTCTATGTTTAGAAATACTAACTTGAAAATTGTTAAGGATTTTAAGAATCTTGAGCTTGAAAGGGATAATTTGTTGAAATCTTTGAGTGATTCACATGTTGTTTGCAATACTCTCAAATCTGAAAATCATGTGTTAATTGCTAAAAATAAATCCTTCAAAATGATCTGATTGCATCTAGAAATCACTTGAGTAAATTCTCTAGTGAAAAGCTTGATAAAATGTTGCATATTCAAAAGCAATCTAGCGAATGAGATCGCTTAGGATTTGATAAAACCGCTTTTTTCTTCTAACCGTGCTTCTACTTCAAAGACTTGTTAAATCAAAGTGAAAGTAGAAGAATCTTCAAGTGAAGAAAAGCAAGTAGTTGCTCGACTCCTCAAGGTAACAAAGGTAAGAAAATCTACATTGAGCCTCAAGCATCTTGCCCTACACCTAGAGTCATGCATCCTCCTAGGATATTACCTTCACAAAGGTTTGTCCCTACATGTCATCACTGTGGCAAAGTGGGTCACATTCGACCTCACTGCTTTTAATTTGAAACTTCATGTGCATATAAATAAAAATTCCTATTCTAGGAAAGAAAGTGAGGGTTTGGTCATAATGATGAGAGAAGTGCTATCTAGGCTAGATAAGTTTAAGCAAAGTCATAAGTCTAGACCTAAGATTTCTCAAGTTTGGGTTAGGAAGGATGATACCATTCACCCCTTGAGGGGAGTGGTGATGATCTCACCTTATGTTAGGTGAGTCACCCACATGTCTAGGATTGTTTTTCATGCATATCTTTGCATATCCTAGAGCATGTTGTTTTTCATTTTTCATTGCATTTTTGTTTTATTTTGTTTTGAAATTGTATTTTGTTTGTGTGCATTTCTTTTGTGAAAAATAACAAAAGACAAAAATATTTTACTTTGGTTGTTTTTTCTTTCTTTTCTTTATTTTGTCTTATGCACCGAGATAGTTCATTAATTTCTCATGTTGCTTTTTATGAATTTAATTCCTACGCCTTGGAATGTTCTTAATATGCATGAGATGAAAATTTGTGTCTATGAACTTGTTTTGTGGTTACCTAAAGCCCTGAGCTTATGTGGTACTTTTGCCTATGCTTTATTTCTTGTACAATTAAGCTTAAATTGAGGTTTTGTTTCACTTTATTTGTGAGGTCTGTTAGGTAGCCATATGAGGTTTTTGACTAATCATATTTTTCAAATTGACCATATGCTAGTTGAACCTAGGGCTTAAAAATTCCTGCTTTCTCTGTTGTGATAAGCACCAAAAGTTTAAGGACACTTTTCAAAGAGAAAATAAACAAAATAGTGAAACAAATAAAATCAAAAGATCATATTCCAAAAGGAATTTATTTCACTGTGTCAAACTTATGCAAAATATTTTACAAAGAGAATTGTATAGGATGAGAGTGGCTAGGCCCTAGTATGATAAGGTTTGACTTTTGATTTGATATACTTGTCAAAACCTCATGGTGGTGAAACTTTCTCCTCATTTTGTAAATTGAAAATTTTCTCTTTGGATGGCTTACCCACACACCACACAAGCATAGGTTGAATGGAACATTTTCTTGGCTTAGGTTAAGCAATATGAGTTTCTAGCCATTTCTAATCTCATGTATATTTTGCATATTTGGAGCATGTTTGGATATTCATTGTGCAATACATGAGTCATTGATGTGTTATCATGTGTGTTCATTTAACTTTAAGGGAGAGAAACATGCTTTGCATTTCCAGCTTCTCGTTGTTAATTGAGTCATACATTGAGGGGGAGTTTTGCTGATGTTTCTTTATAATCACGCATTCTACGTCATTTTTTTTTTATCATGAGTTTTATTTATGTCTTCTTGTTCCACATATGCCTTGATGTATTTTGTGAAGTGTTTCAGAAAACATGAAGACCTTTTGTCATTCTGTGACAAAAAGGGGGAGTAAATATGAGGAGATGATGGGATTGGCTCGACATTTTGGTTTTGTCACTGAATTGCCAAAGGGGGAGTTTGTTAGTTCTTGTGTTGGCTTAATTCAGTTCCAAAATGCAGATGCTACTGTTCATGGCTCAAACACGCCCATTAACATGTCCGGACCCCCCGTAAGTTTTAGGCCCAAAAACGTGTTTTTAAGTGGGTTAGGTCTAGGGTTTTGCGGGGTATATATACATCATTATAGAAGAGAGAAGCACAATTTTCACCCCGCAGAGTTCGTGTGAGGTCATGTGCTTGAGTGATTATTTTGTTGTGAGCCAAATTGATTCCTCTTAGAGGATTTTTGTTAGTATTGATCGTGTGTTTAATTGAAGTCTATCGGAAGGGTCCGATAAAGGAGAATCACGTTGAAGAAGATTGTGAGCGAGGAGACAAGTGAGGAGGCTTGTCGATCTTACAGAGTCAAGGTCTTGCAAAGGATTGTAAGTGTTCCTAGTGTCCGTAATCTCTGGATAATCTTTTGATAGTGACTTGGTTTGGCTGCCTGAGAGGTTTTACTTTTAGAACGTTTTCTAAAAGGTTTTCAATCACCAAAATCTTTGTGTGTGATTGTTCATATTTTGGTGAATGTTTGTTTTGATATATATCTGTTAATTCCGCATAAAATTGTGATATTTATCTGCTTTAGAATTTTTCAATTATTATTAGCTATTTATATCAACGCTGTGTTCTTGGTATTCTTTCTCATAAGTTCTTGAAATATAATATTTTTCTTATCTTCAAACCGATGAGATATTTTTTGTGATCCTTATTTGGTCAAATAATTATGGGAATTGAAGGAGGGATTGATTGCCGTGTTTGAAGGTTTAGGGCAATGGCTGACAGAGATAGCCTTCGACTCTTCCGAAATGGGGACTCTTCATAATGAAAGTGAAATTGAGTAGGACTCTTCATAAGCACATGTGCTGGAATATAATGCCCATTCCTCATCAATTTCACTTGAAGGCAAGTTCGCAAATACATATGCTAAGGAAGGCCTTATGTTACTTCTATTTTTCTCAAACTCAAAAATAATTGGGGTAATTATTCTTTCCGCCATGAACTACTACTCGATTATTATATACCATTATCAACTACCAACTTTACATTATCAACTCACCAAATTACCATTATGACTCATCAAATTACCATTTCAAGCCCCCTTCCGTTAAGTCGCGTCGGACGGTCAACACATGCCTTGAATGCATATGCATTTTTGAGGGGTAATTATCATTTCCCTACATGAATTACCACTCGACACTATAAACCCTCATCAACTACCAACTTTAATATGATGATGGATGTGGCCATCCGACCCAACGAATTTGATCGACGGAAATGGAGATTTTAATAACAAAAAGGCAGTTTGATGGGGTCGAATAATGTTGGTAGTTGATGGAGTACATGGTAATCGAATGGTCGCTCATGAGGAAAGGATAATTACCAAAAAGAAAAATCTCGCCTTCCGTTTTTCTTTTGTTGACTTCTCTTGGATTTGGTTCAATTTTCCAATAGTCTTTTTCTTTTCTTTTTTAAATGTAATTACCATTCTTCCGCACATTCTAACTTTGTTAAAAAAATTATTCATTTAATTAGTAATTTATATTATGATCCATTCTCTGTCATAGTACTATCTTATAAATGGACCTGCACTTACTCTAAGTCTCTAAGCCCTCTATTTGAGTTGGGTTAATTTACTGTTTTACCAAAAATCTAGTTAGGTGGACCTCGGTGTTTCACACTTTGAAAGTCTGGAGTTGTAAAAATTATGGACGGTTTTTGGATTAAATTGGGGAGAATGGAAGGTTGAGATTAGAAGGGTTGAATTGGAAAATGGGTGTTGGTACTGCAGGTGGGCATAAATGCACAAGGATTTAGACTCAATGGGTCATTTTGAAGGGATTGATTCAATGGCTCATATTGAAGGGGATTGATTAATCAAGGGCCACAAATGAATGTTATTTTCAAAGGGGCAATACATGGAGCTGAAAGAGAATGGTATTTGGCACTTAATGTTGATAGACGAGAGCAAAGAGAGAATAGGGTCCTCTCCAATTTAAAATGGACTGGAGAATATCCAGTTCATGACCAAAATTTTTCTTATAAATCCTAGAACCACAAATGGGACACTTGTTTCACTAACAAAAATAATAATAAAATTTTATTTCATATTAAAAATAAAGAAAAATAAGGGGTGGTTGGCCACCCCATCTTGGCCATAGGGGGTTGGCCGGACCACCCCGAGGCCCAACATGGGTGGTCCGGCCACCCCCAATGACCAAACAATTTTTTTTTTTTTTTTTTCTTTTTTTTTAGATTTGGCCCTTGGGGTGACCAACCACCTCATTATTTTTAATTTTTAATTTATATATATATATATATATATATATATATATATTTCTTTTATTAATGGGACAAATGTCCAATTTATGGCCTCAGATCTCTCTAGAGAGATCCAAGCCATTAACTTGGATACTCTAAAGTTCAAAATGGACTGAAGGATCCGATCCAGTAAAGAGAGGATTGAGATCCCCAAAATTTTTGTAATGACATAAATTTCTCCAAATTAATTTGGAGGAAATTTCATTCAACCTACTTCAATATGAGACAATTAAGTGTCATCTCATATATTTTTTAAAAAATTTTAAGAGTTATTTATTGACATTCTACTAACTTAAGAACCTATATCTTGATTGAACGATCACTTCCCAAAAAGATCCACTAGCATTGAATAACTCCATTATGATTTTATTTTAATTAGGAAAAACCAACACATTGGGTGAAAGTTGCTGCTTTAGGTCAGATTCCAAAAGCAATGCTCATTGTTTGAGCGAGGAAGCTAGTACTAAAATTCTTTCTCTTAAAAATGGACAAAGTTTTCCTTCAAACTAGGTTGGAGGAAATTCATTCAACCTAATCTATAAAAATGACATGTGTTCATTAAACATGTGAAAATCACATGCTTTTTTAATAGAAGAGACAATGTTGGAATAAATTGTATTAAAAATTCATGTGCATTTTACATTCTATTAAAAAAATGGACATATGTCATTTTTATAAATTAGGTTAAAGAAAATTCATTCAACCCAGTTTAAAGGAAAACTTTGTCTTTTAAAATTACTTAAGTCTCCAACTTATGACTTGACCTCTTTTAGTTTGGACACATCCCACCTAAACGGAAAATACCCAAATGGTACTTTAAAATTACCATTGATGGGTTGATTAGATCATCACATTTCATTTATAGTAGTATTAGAGTACTATGATCAATTTTTACTATAAATTATTTACAAGTTGATATGAAAGTTTATGTGATACTTATAATGTCACTCTTTAAAATATGAACTACCACGAGACTGTCTATAGTTTTCGAATCCAATCTCAATTAGACAATCTTCTGGCATGTCAATTTTACAAAACCAATCTCAATTTACCAAGTCAGCCTTAGATAGAATAGCCTAACAAATGGTGAATTCAGTTGCCATGTATATAAACTACAAAAGTAAGTCATCGAACAAAATCAAAAGTTTGTTTTTTTTGAATTTAGTCGTTGAGTTACCCAGTGATGCCTTCGAATCTTCCATGTGCGAATCACTCATCTCACGCAAGTCTTTTGTTTAAAAAAAAAAAAATCATTTATAACTTTAATAGGATTTTACATTTACCAAGGCTCTAGCTACAAGCCTACGATCTACGCCTAGAAGAAGGGGAAAAAAAAAATTAGGAATAAGCACATATATATTTTGGTTTTCACATTAAATATTTGAATTAGGATAATTAAATTCTCTTTTATCAACCATGTTACATTGATAGGACACGGCTAAATAGTGATTCAGCAAATGAAGACACTATCCAGTATTATAGACACGCACACGCCTCTACACATGAGAAAATAATTTTTGGACAAACAACTTTTCTGTGGACCCATTAATCATGGATTCAGAAATGAAACCGTCAAACTTGTATATACCTATATATATATATATATATATATATATGAGAGGCCTTTCCCTTCGGTGTACACTGGTTTATTATATAGTTACAAAATAATGAAACAATTTTTGTCAAGAATGGAATGGAGTGGCCTAGTTTTGTGAAAGCTTTGCTGTGGGGCTTAGTTGTGTTTCTTCAATTTCATCAGCACAGAGGCTGCTTCCATGAAGAGAGGATTGCTCTGCTTGAGCTGAAGGCGTTTCTGAAATCCAATATTATTCATGCAGTTGTTCTTCCTCATGGATGGACGACGCAAAGAGTGATTGTTGTCGTTGGGAGAGGGTCACGTGCAAGTGATGCAACTCCACCAACTCTCACGTCATCAACCTTTCCCTCTACAACTTAAACCATGATCCTTATTACTATGATAATCGTGATTACTATTATTCCTTTCGATATGAAGAGAGTTATGATGAGAACCGTTGGTTGCTAAACGTGTCAATGTTGGTGCCATTGAAGGAGCTAAAAAGTCTTAATCTATCCGCCAATTCAATTGGTGGTTGCCTACCAAATGAAGGTATGTTCTCTCCCGTCCTCTGCTTTTCCTTTCTTATGCATACATACCACCGACCTCCATAAAAAACGGGGGCAGATCGAAGAATTATATTATGAACGTCTTTATTCTAGCTAATTCCCTCCACCCAAAAAGAAATAAAAAGCGAAAAGATTTCCTTGAGCCCTTTTGTTCTCTTGGGTGATAAAATTAAGAATTGCAGGGTCGGATTTACCTCTTTAATTACAAATATTAATTTATAAAGTTTTATAATTGGTATTTTCTGTTGAATCACGGTGTGTCCTGCGTGATTCTCAATGTTGGAAATAATTTTGATGGTGCACAAATTCTCATTGATATAAAATAATTACAATATGAAAATTAACAATAAAATAAATAAAAATACAAGAGATGAAAAGTAGAGTATGGAAAGATCTCACAATGCTATAGAATCACGCAAGAAGCGTTGTCCATAGCTGTTGATTCGTGCCTCCCGAATGTATAACTCGTCGCGATCGGATCCTTTGACACGCAACCTCCCGTGATTAGACGATAGCGCCTAACTTCATTAAGGACGCACTTCCAATAACGTAGTGTAATAGAACAACCCAATTATCAAAGTGGATGAGGGACTTCAGAATATTATTTGTAGGAAAAATCAATAATATAGCATATGGCTTTATGCCAATAAACAAGTGTTTTACAACACTATACTTGTTGGAAAGAAAGAAAGTGATTTTTCCTATATATTCTTATTAGAGCTCAACATATATATATAAAAGTGCTGGAAAGTTTCTTTTTTAATGTCATAAAGAAGTCTAATGACCAAACGGTCAAAACGTAAAAAAAAAAAATAAAAAAAAAAAATAAACTCCCAAAAAGTTGTTATAAAATGTAGTTATAAAAATGTAGTAAAACTTATTAACTCCAACGGTTATATATATACATTTAAAGCTTATGACAATAGGTTGAAGACTTGGTCTTCAACGTATAAAATAGTCAATATAATAAAAGATTTAAAACCTTTGCAAATAAAACTTTAATGATTTGGTTAAATTAATAATAATGGCTTTGCAAAGTTTTAATAACAAAACAACTGAAAAATAATGTTTGTAACACATATACTATAACAATCTCCCACATGTTACAAATATTAGAATAAAAGGAGATTGAAAGCATGCATCGATGTGGTACCCGGAAGTTTTAACCGCACCTAGGATAAATAACTAGGAACTTAATGAATTGTGGTAGAGTTAAACTCTTTTAACCAAATCCACAAGTTAAACAAACTTATCACCCACATAACTTTCTCCAAAAATAAAAAATCAAATCAAGTCAAATCAAAGAAATTTGGGTTGTTCTATAGCGGGTTGGCGCCTTATACAGGCCATGCGCCTCTGGGTTTCATGAGTGCTCTAGAGACTTGCCAAAGTCTCATAGGAGGCGCACCACCTCCACACTCACATAGGTGGCGTCCATCAAGAATGTGTGCAGAGAACATCCCATCTCAACAAGTAGAGACTATGGACCCATTAAGAGTTTTAAACTCATCCTTACTCAATCTGCATCTTTTGTCATTACACCATAAAATGGCTTTCATGAGCGCCTAGAGACCTACCCAAGTCTCATAGGAGATAGCACCTCCACACTCATATAGGTGGTATCCATCAAGAGTGTGTGCAGTGGAACACCCCATCCCAAAAGTGTAGGGACTATGGATCCATTAAGAGCTTTAAGCTCATCCTTAATCACTCTGCATCTTGTACTCGTCTTACACCATAGGGATGGACTCATAACTAATCTTTTCAACAAGAGAGTTAATAAACATAAATTGACAAGTACCATACCTCATTTCACTTGTGACTGCTTTCCCATTAAACCTCATTCATGGGATCTCCAATCACAGAGGTTGGGTATCAATCACAAAGTGTCATGATTTGGGTATCACCCTATCCCCTCGATGCTTCTCTCACTAGCCTTCTTGCTAGTGGCTTGGTCAAAGAATCTGAATTCTTTTATGACCTCACAAAGTCCATGGACATATACCGGTCTCAATAAGCCGCCTCACAATATTGTGCACTTTCTCATTATAAATTTTTACTCGAGCTTTAAATTTGACAATCACAATAAACACATAGATCCAGCTATGTTAGCATATAAAGGAATATTAAATAAATTAACCAATAGGTTCTTTAGTCATTCATACGTGGTGAGCATTAAATTGAATCTCTTAAAGTTTTAGTTATTCCTTTGATAAATCTACGGTTGAGAAGTCTATCGAAAGGGTCCGGTAAAGGAAAATCACGTTGAAGAAGATTGTGAGCAAGGAGACGAGTTGTAGGTTTGTCGATCTTACAGAGCCAAGGTCTTACAAAGGGTTATAAGTGTTCCTAGTGTCCGTAATCTCTGGATAATCTTTTGATAGTGATTTCTTGGGTTTATTCGCCTGAGAGGTTTTACTTTTAGATCGGTTTCTAAAGGTTTCTCTTTGTAACCAAAATATCTGTGTCTACCTCTTTATTGCTTTATATATTTTGGGTGATTGAATTGTTTATTGCTTCATAATATTAATTTTGCATAAATTGTGATAAACAAGTTTTTGAGTCGGCATAGCGTTTTCAATTGGTATCGAGCGGTTCACTCTGTTTGGATTAAATTCTTGAGTGAGATCTCATAACTCCTATTTGCTATGAATACTCAAGGGGAATATGATCTTATAAACTCCTTCAACAATTTGTTGGAAAAATTCACTCTTTGAGACATCAATACACAAATTGTTTGGGGAGTTTCAAGATCTTAAACATGTGAATGAATCTATTGTTACTAAATTATCTCAATCACATGCTTTAATTGATTCTCTAAAATCTGAAAAATTCTGTTTTAGGTTCTAAAGTTGATTTGTTAGAGAATAAATTAAAAGAGTCGAAACTCAATTGGAAAAATTCTCTAGCAATTCCTTGAGAATATGTTACATACTGTAATCTGATTGTGATAAACTGAGTTAAGTTTTGATTGTCATGTTGCTTTGTCTTCTAACAATGATTCTACTTCCAAATAATATTTGTTAAATCAGAAAAAGTAGAAGACTCTTTGGTTAAAAGAAAAAAGCAGTTGCTCCTCGACCTCACAAGGTAAGAAAGTTAAGAAAATTCACATTGAACCTTGTGTATCTTACCCCAAATATAGAGTCGTCCATCCTCCTAGGAATCTACCTCCAAAAGGTTTATCCCTACTTGTCATCATTGTGGAAAAGTTGGTCACATTCGACCCAATTGTTTTAAATTGAAACCTCATGTGCATAAAAATAAAAATTCTCTTTCTAGGAAAGATTATGAAGGTTTGGTAATGATGATGAGAGGTGTGTCTAGAGTAGACAAGTTTGAAAATGTTCACGTCTCTATATCTTCATTCAAGAAGGTTTGGGTTAGGAAAGATTATACCATTCACCCATGGAGGGGGAGTGATGGTGATCTCACCTTAATTTAGGTGAGTTAATAACATGCCTAGGATTGGTTGTTTTGCTTATTTTTGAAAATCCTAGAGCATGTCGTTTTTTCTTTGCTTTGCATTTTTTTGCTTTCTAGTTTATGCATTGCAATTTTTTTGTTACACTTTTGTGTGAAGAGTGTATATCTGCTTTGTTTTGAGATTCTTGTTATGAGGCATATTCATAAAGGACTTTTCAAGAAATTCATATATCATGATCTTTGAAAGGCTTATAGATGAGATGTTGTGTGTGGACCACCAAGATTTTTGTCTACTTGCTAATCAAATGTTCATGAATGTGTAATGTCTTGTGAAGACCTAGAAGTAGTTATTAAACCAAATCATTATTTTGTAGTGGGACCTATAAGATGTGATGAAAGTTTAATGCTAAAAGACATTCATGTATTGCCTGTTGTAATCTCAATTCAAGCATGTTGTTTTTCGCTTTTTCAATGCATTTTTGTTTTATTTTGTTTTGAATTTGTTTTCTTTCATGTGCATTTCTTTTGTGAAAAATTTCAAAAAGACAAAAATATGTTACTTTGATTGTTTTCTTTTCTTTTTTTTGTCTTATGCACCTAGATAGTCCATTAATTTCTCATGTTGCTTTTATGGATATAATTTCTTACATCTTGGAATGTTCTTAATATGCATGAGATGAAATTTGTGTCAATGGACTTGTTTTTGTGGTTACCTAAAGTCTGAGCTTATGTGGTACATTTTGCCTATTAATTTTGCATAAATTGTGATAAACAAGTTTTTGGAGTCGGCATAGCGTTTTTCAAAACCCTTATTCAAAAAAATAAAAGCCAAAGAAACGGCTACAACAATGAGGCAGGGGAGGCAAAGCGCACTAGCCGGGTGTGATGGACGAGATGGAGTTGTTTTGCGCCAATCGGTAGCCGAGGAGCCAGGGAGCACGGTGAGCCGACACGTGGTTGAACGAAACCAGTTAGTAGACTAGATCTAGATTTGAAAACTAGATCTAAAGCCCAATTGATTATGGGGAGGAGAAGAGCAGTGCAGCATGGTGGAGGCGGATGGAGGCAGGCAACATAAGCTAAGGAGAGAGGGAGGAAAGAAGAGGGGAGTAGGGGAGGGAAAGGAGGAAGCAAGAGCTCCTCCTCCCACAGGGTTTTTAACGCTGAAGTTATTAAAAATTAAAATTAAAACATATATGAAAACATATAACCTTGAAGTTATTATAAAAATAAAATTTCCTACTTCCCTCTCCTCCTATCCTTTTTCTGTATTTTCCTTCACCCTCTACACTTCCAAGTAAACCACTGGATAATTTCCATGTTAAGTAAATCCACAATACTTAAAATGAAATGAAAGCCATATAATGTAAAACTAGATTACTATTGCATTCCATTAGACGAATGGTCATGGGTTGTTACACATATACGTACTGAAGTCTGAAGGCATGCATGTATTGTATGAATATTTTAGAAGTATAGTACAAGAATTATGTAGTGAACAAACGCTGTTGACAATTAGCATCATTTTTTTTAATTAATTTTCCTCAGTCAACCAGTAACTTTTTCTTTTTCTCTTTTGTAGGATTTGAGAAGATGTCAAGCTTAAGGAATCTGAGAATTCTAGACCTTGGTTATAACTACTTTGATAATAATAGTATTCCACAGTCATTGGGTAGTGACATCGCTTGAAACTTTGATTCTTACTCAGAATAAGTTCCAAGGATACTTTCCTGCTCAAGGCGATTTCTTCTATCTTATATCTTATGAGAGGATTTATAGTTTGATACATTGATTCCACCTGGTTCTTACTAATTTTCATTTATCTTTAATTTGAAATGAAGAGTTAATTGCATTGAGAAACTTGAACAAGCTAGATATAAGCTGGAACTACTATAATGGTTCCCTACCACTGCAAGGCAAGTTTTCTGTCATGGAGAGAGTAGTTTAACCGTGGGTTAGACGCGATCAATCATAAGGTTCAAGAGCATGAATATCAATTTGAATGGATTACTCCGAAAATTTTTATCGAGTTGCTTTTGAAATTTTTGTATTGAAGCATATATATATATGATGGAATTCTCTTTGGTCTTCCAATAATGTTCTTCCAGGTTTTGAAAGGCGAGTACTACTTCGCAAATTGGAGATATTAAACCTTGGTTATAGCATTATAGCATCTTTAAGTGGACTTACGTCCCTTAACGCATTGAGTCTTGCAAGGAATTCTTTTGAACTTTGGAATACATTGAAGCTATTCTACTGCTATAGCTGGCCTTTTTCCCTTTATATTTATTATTATCATTTCAAATCTCTCTTTAATAGTACTTATTCCGTGATTATGTTCACTTATTTATTATCTATTGATGGCATGCATGCATGCATTGTAGAATTATTCGTCACATATAGAGAACAAATTCTGTTGAGGGCACAATTTGATACTTTCCATTGTACTTTTACTAATTTTCATTCGAATGCACAATTTGACAAGTGCTCTATAACCATAGGTTATAAGCATCAATCATAAGGTTCAAGCTAGAGTATGAAAATCAATTTGAAATTGAATATTTCTATCAAATTAATCTTGAATTTTTTGTATTGAAGCATAAGATGGGGTTCTTTTTGTGTCTTCCACTCATTTTCTTCCAGGTTTTGAAAGGCTAGTACTACTTCCAAAGTTGGAGATATTGAACCTTGGTTATAATTCCTTTGATTGTAGCATTATACCATCTCTAAGTGGACTTATGTCTCTTAACACATTGAGTCTTGGAGGAAATTATTTGGGATGGTGCAATACAATTACAGGTAATCTAATATCGCTTCCTTTATATTTATGATCATGATTTCAAAGTTTCTTTAATTGTACTTTTTCCGAATTATATGGTCACTTTAGTATCTTCACAAGCGGACTTACATCCCTAAAGCTGAACATATATTCTTGATTTAAAATAATTATCACGAAATACTAGTGATTATCAAGTGATGTTGTCCAGAAGTTTGAATTGTGCATATCTAGTTAGTAAGCTGTAAAATACTATTTTTCGCCTAAATACTACTTAATTGCATACTTGTTTTTTTCTTTTTTTTTTTTTTTAATAGATCTACTACAGGTTTTGAAAGCTTGTCAAGATTGGAGAACCCGAGACCTTAGATCTTAGTTATCTGCAGATTAGACAAAAGCATCATAGAATCATTGCTCGCAATCAAATCCCTTAAGAATCTGAATCTTGAAGGGAACTTCATTGGAGGATCTTTTCCAATCAAAGGTACATATATTGATCTTCGAATTATTTTATAGAAACTGAAGCAGTTACAATCATATTTGAAATTTTCTTTGTTCGCTTTATGTAGGAATATCGCTTTGAAAACTTGGAGAAGTTGAATTTAAGTGATAATGTGCTCAATGGCTCCTTGACAATCCAAGGTAATGAGAGGGAGAGACACACACTTAAGTTTGAAATTTTCAATTACTTCGTAACCATTTTACACACATCTTTCATATTTCTATTAAACTACTTATTTATTTTATGACACAAGTCACAATTTTTCCACCTGCATTCAATCCTCTGTTTTGTTTTTGATTTTTTTTTTTCAAATTGCATAGTTTTGTTTTTAATAGATCTATTACAAGTTCGGAAAGCTTGTCAAGATTGGAGAATTTAGAAACCTTAGATCTTAGTTCCAACCATTTCGACAAAAGTATCATTGAATCATTGAGCAATCAAATCCCTTAAGAATTTGAATCTTGCTTGGAATTATCTAGAGGATCCTTTCCTGCCAAAGGTATATTGATCTTCAGACATACTATAGAAACTTCCAATATTCATGTTTGAAATTTTCTATGTTCTGCTTAAAAATGCACTATTATCACTTTTGAAAACTTGGAGAAGTTGGATTTGACCGGGAATACTTTCCATGGCCCCTAACAATCCAAGGTAATGAGCCAAACTAAAGTTTGAGGGATAAACGTAATCTTTGTTCTTGTGGTTTGAAATTTTGACAAATAGTTACCTTAGATTTTTTTAAAAAAATGATTAAACACTCCTTGAGATATGCACAAAAGACAAATTAGTATCTGTATTTAAAAAGTTGGCTGAATCCATTAATGTGCTACATCACTATCATTCACATCAGAATAATATATGCCACTTTCAATTAAAAAGAAAGTACTAAAAAGTATTAAAATAAAGAAACTAAGCAAGCCACTAAGAATATCTTGTTCCATCGCGAATCATATACCGTCTAGCTAGAACCTAATATCTTTTCCCTCTTTCTCATAGTGCCCAAAAACTCTCTCGATAGTACTCAAAAGGTTTCAAGAATTTTCCAGTCTTCTTGAGAAGCTCCTTATGCTTAATCTCACCATTCCTATTGATCGCGCAAGCTTAATTTGTTGATTCAATATATATCATCGTGAAATCTGAAAATAAAAATCAAGCGCCGGATCTTCCATGTCTATTGGGATTTTATCAAATGGCCCAATTCATCATCTAAAGTCGCATATATTGAATTGTTCCATTTTCTATAAAAGTCAACTACTTCACTCTCGTGATAAACCATTGTACCATTATAACTCTCATTTCAGCTTTTTGTTGTGTCGATGCCATTTGAAGACTCAAGTGGCCTGTTTTCTTTCTTTAACAAAACTCCTTTGTCCTTGTCTAATTTTTTTCTTTTCTATTCCTCTATGCTCTCCGACATCATCAGCTCCTTTTCCAATGTCATGGTAAATGTGCATAACAGCTTGGGTTTGATTCGTCATTCTGCGTTTTCGGGAACGAGAGTGAATCTTTGTTGGTTTCTCGATGTTCTTTCCTCAAGCCATACCTTGCTTCGCCACACTCGCTTCGAGCTTTGGTCTCTTCCGCAAATGAATGGTTCGTGGTTTCTTTTGTTTTTAAATGGCAGCGGTTGCTGGTTGGACAAACACGAGGACATAATTTTTCAAGCATAGTACTTCATTAACGGTCTCCCTTTAATAGAAGGGTAATAAAGAGAATTACTAATGCAAATAGGACTCTTAAATCATCTACATACCGACCGATCGACTAGGACTAGGACTCTTAATTCATTCTAATCATCAACTAAGAGCTTGTTTGGGATTGTGTTTGATAAATAGAGCTTTAACTCAAAAGAGCTTTTGAGCAAAAGCTTTATTTTTAAGCTTTGCCAGTGTTTTTTGGTCATTTCTAGGCTTTTTGAACCTTTAAAATCGCTTTTAATTTTTTACCAACGAGTACTTTTCTTCAAACGGATTTTTTAGTGTTAAAAGCACTTTTAGGCCTCTCAAACATAATCCTAAACATGCCCTAAAACAATTTGGTAATCTAATTTCAAGGCTAAAATAAGTTGTAATCGAAATTGAATTTCTATTTATTATTAGTCGGTATGCCATTTTAAATATTTTATTGACACTATCTCTCTTCACTTGTAGTAGGTTTGTCTAATTCCAGTATTTCTCCATATATCGGGGCACTATCTTCTTTAAAGGCTATATCATTAGCTTACGGTTTTCTCAATGGCACTCTTCCAAAAGGTAAGAATCGACTAGAAAATCAAGTGTTTGCAAATTGTTAGTCTTACCAATCTAATAAATTATCTACAATTGATTAAAAATGTGAGATAAGGTGAATTGAAGGACCATGGTTGATTTAACTCAGCAATTGACCATTCACTTTCTTTTTTCTTTTTCTTTTTATTTTTTTTCATTTTGAAATACCCATATTTAAAACCTAATTTTTCTTGTTGATTCTTAGAGTGGAACATAGTTAAGATAGACATTTCTAATGTTATTCCTTTTGGCAGATTTGTGCTCACTCAAGAAGCTTCAAGAGTTAGATCTTTATGGTAATCTCTTTGAAGGGATCCTTCCAACATGCCTAAACAATTTGACATCTCTTAGATATTTAGATATATCTAGGAATCGATTCATTGGAAACATCTCTTCATATTTGATAGCCACCTTCTACATCACTTGAGTACATTGATCTCGCTTATAACCAATTTGAGGGTCTATTCCAATTCAACATATTTGCTAATCACTCTAAGCTTAAGGTGATTCTATTAGCAGTGAAAACAACAAGCTTGAGATAGAAACTGAAATATCTACAGGTTGGGACTTCTCATTTCAGTTAATGATACTTGTGCTATCTAACTGTAATTTGAACAAGCTCACAGAAACATTCCCAAGCTTCTCCTTGACCAGCGAATTGGAAATAATTGATTTATCTCACAATAACTTGAATGGAAGCTTCCCAATTTGGTTGATTGAAAACAACACAAGACTACTAGAGCTAAATCTTCGAATAATAATTTCATGGGTAAATTTCATTTGCCACCAAATCGATGCAAGAGTATTCAGTATATGGATGTCTCTCGACAATCACTTAGGTGGGCAACTTCAAGAGAATATTGGAAAGATAACTCTGCATACTTAAAACATCTAAATCTATCTCAAAATCATTTTGAAGGTTATCCTCCGCCCCATTGTCGACGCAGAGTCATTTGTCGCAGGATTTGGACTTGTCCTTTAATGATTTTTCGAAAGGTACCAACAAAATTGATTGCTAGTCGCACCAACTTGTTGAGTTTGAAGTTATGCAATAACTGGGCCACGTGATTTGATCTATCGCTGCACCTTCTCAAGAGTTTGGATGGTTTGAAATGAGGTTTTTGGATATTATCAACAATAAATTGTCGTGAATGATTCCTAGATGGATAGGAAACATGACAAGTTTGCAAAGTCTTGTAGTGAGTAATAATTCTTTTGAAGGTCGATTCTTGCGGACTACCAAATTTTCGCAAGTAGTAGACCTTTCTCATAACTCACTTTTGAGATCATTACCTTCTTGCTTGAATCTACAGAATATTCAGCACTTGTATTTGCAAGGAATCAAACTTATGTGACCTATACCAAAATCTATTTTCAATTCATCGTCTCTTTTGACATTGGACCTTAGAGATAACAACTTTTTGGCAACATCCCATATCAAATCGGTGCACCTCCTAACTTAACAATACTTTTGTTGGGGAAAACAATTTCATGGTATAATTCCAAATCAACTATGTTGGTTAAAGAAGATACGCATAATGGATCTTTCCAAGAACTCTCTTTTGGAACAATACCGCATCGCTTTCACAACATGTCCTTTGGAAAACTATATGTTAAAGATTTGCTCTATGGATCAGATATACGATACTTTAAGTGAGCCCTACAAGTTAGTTCCACATTCCCAAAGGGATAGTTTAAAAGATTACATAAACATAGTATATGGTCAACAAGTTGCGTTGAATTTGTAACAAAAACAGGTCTAACTCCTACCATGGTTACATCCTTAATTACACGTCTCGGATTAGATTTGTCATGCAACAAGCTAACAGTAGAATCCCACAGAACTAGGAGAGCTATCTTCAATTCTTGCATTGAACTTGTCTTACAATCAATTGACAGTTCCATTCCACAAACATTCTCAAATTTGACTGCAAGTTGAGAGTTTAGACCTTTCTCACAACAAATTGAGTGGAAAAATTCCTTCTTGATTGATTGATCTATACTCTAGAAGTGTTTAATGTGGCTTACAACAACTTATCGGTAAACTTCCAAACATGAAAGCAACGCTTTGGAACATTTGAGAAGAGTTGTTATGAAGGAAACCGCTTTTTATGGAGATCCATTAGATAATAACTACACTAGCGGGACGAGTCACATCCATCACCAACAAAATCTTCAAATGCAAGTGAAGGGCAATGGTATGAAGTAGATCCTCGTGTTTTCTTTGCAAGCTTTATTGGATCTTATATTATTTTCTTCTTGGGTGTAGCTTGTCTTCTTTATATTCATCCTTATTGGCAATAACAATGCATTAATTTAATTGAAGATTTGAAGTACCGATGTTATTATCCTGCTTTTAATACCTTAAAAGATTGTCAAACTGCTTAGAATCTTAGATATATTGAGATTCCAAGGACATCTTTGGTGGTAGTGATCATAGTGGTACATTTGATTATGAATAATGGTTATTGTGGTTTAATATAAGACAAGGTGTGACTTGCTTCCCATGTAATATATTGAATATATATAAATGCTAATTAACAATATAATTAGCAATGAAATTTAATATATATATGTATATGTACCTCCACCATTGCTTTGCTCAAGCAAAATTGAAGAACGACTCCACAAAGAATCAAACTAAAACTAAACAATTTTATTGAGAGGTTCTTCCACCTATGCCTACCAAATGAGTGCCAATTGATGGAATACACATGCCTTATTTATAGGTAGGTCAGGACCTCAATTAGAGTCATACCTTAATTATTCCTCCCATCAAGGAATAAAAATCAAATCAATACACTAATTGATTCCACAAAATAAAATCTTTAATGAAATCAAATACTTGTTCCACAAGAATTAAATCGTTGATTTAATTCGAATATTTGATTGAAATCAAATACTTGTTCCACAAGAATTAAATCATCATTTAATTCATAATATTTGATTTACATAATAAGCTTCAAATTGAATAGAATATTGAACATCTGTAATTTTATAATTACAATAATATATGTGACATAAAGGGACATACTTTAATGAAATTTCTTACATTCTCCCACTTGGCCCTTATGACACATAAATTCCTTATGGTGTTCATTCTATGATTTGGCCAATACTTTATCTATTCCAACCATTCATGGAATCCTCCCACTCATTCAAGGAATACTACACACTAATCATGGCGTGTAAAGCTTTTATGTAATAAGTCATCCCTTCCATGTATCACGATGTCTAATACCTCCTAAATGAGTACTTTATGGATAATGTACTTAATGAACGAACTTCCTATAAGTCATTCGGTCCAAACTTAATTTTTATCCTCATGGATAAGATAATAAATGTGCACAAAACTTTATTAAAATAACATGATGTCTATAGATGAATAGAAAGAACTAAGTACAAAATGAATCAATGAGCCCCATATGCTCCACATGACTTTAAACCGCTTTACTGTAAACCTTTAGTCATGGATTCGCAATCATCGATTCAAGATTAATATGCTCAATGAATACTTCATTCCTTTTAATGTTCTCTCACACGAAGGTACTTGATGTCGATATGCTTACTGCTTCCACTTTTATTATTCTTAGAAAAGAAAATGGCAAGACGATTATCGCAGAAGATCTTGATTGGTCTCGCTATAGAATCGACAACCTTGAGACCACTAACAAAATTTCTCAACCATAATGCCTGTGTAGTGGCTTCATAGCATGCAATAAATTCCGCTCCATTGTAGATGTAGCAATTATAGTCCGCTTGTCGCTTCTCCAAGATATAGCTCCTCCAAAGAAGAAGAAAGATATATCCTCAAGTAGACTTCCGCTATCCACACATCCAAAGAAAATCTGAATGAATATCCAACCACCTCCAAATGGTCGGTGTCTCGTATGTCGATCGTAGTCCTTGGTTCCTTGCAAATACCGCATCACTTTCTTTGCAGCTTTCCAATGTTCCAATCTCGGTTGCTTTGATATCGACCCAAAGATTCCAACCGCCATTGCGATGTCGTGTCTAGTATGCACTGCATATATAATAGGTCGCCAACCGCAGATGCATATGGGATACTTTTCATCCTGCTCTGTTCCAATGCATTGGGACACCGATTATTACCGAATTTATCCTTTAATGATGGGTGCTGAAGTTGAACAGCTTCTTCATTCTCAATCTCTCTAAAACCTTTTCAATGTAAGCCTTCTCGAGACAATTTTAATATTCTTTGATTTGCCTCTCGTGAATCTCTATGCCAATGACATATGAGGCTTCACCCAAATCTTTCATTTCAAAGTTTTGAGAGAGGAACTGTTTGCTTTCTTGTAGCAAACCTAAATCATTACTTGCAAGCAAAATATCATCTACATATAGGACTAAGAAAATAACTTTGCTCCCACTCGACCTTAAGGTATATGCATCGATCAACAAAGTTCTCAACAAAACCATATGAGGTAATAACTTTGTGAAATTTGATATACCATTATGGAGGCTTGTTTTAGCCCATAAATAGATTTCTTTAATTTGCAAGCCTTCTGACTGTTATCATCAAATCCTTCAGGTTGTTTCATGTATACCTCTTCTTCAAGATCCCCATTTAAAAATGCTGTTTTCACATCCATTTGATGTAGCTCTAGATCAAAGTGAGCTACTAATGCCATGATTATTCTAAATGAATCCTTCTTTGATACTGGAGAGAAGGTTTCATGATAATCAATGCCTTCCTTTTGAGTAAATCCCTTGGCCACAAGTCTAGCTTTATACCGTTCAACTTTACCAGAAGCATCTGTTTTGGTTTTGTAAACCCATTTGCAGCCTACGGCCACACTCTCCTCCTGTAAGTCAACGAGATCCTGCACTTTATTTTTAGCCATGGATTCCATCTCTTCCTTCATGGCATTGAACCAAAATGTGGAGTTATCTCCACTCATGGCTTGTGAAAATGATTTTGGATCATCTTTAGGCCCAATGTCAAAATCGACTCTTGAGATATACAACATAATCACTAGGATTGCTGGTCTACATATTCTAGAGGATCTTCTTAATCCTACTTCCTCCCCATTTGGAGGAGGTTGAGTAGGCTCATTCGTAACCTGCTCTCGTGAGTTGGCTGTTCTGAAATTGATTGTGGTTCAAGGAAATCATTTTGATTTTCCCTAAGCACAATCAAACGTCCTTCATGTGAAGGAGTTTTAGTCAACTCTCGTGCTTCCTCTAATTCAACCATTTGAGGATGAGCACTCCCATTGGTTCAGTATCCTCTATAAATTTTGCATTTATAGACTCAACAATTCTAGAACTATGCGAAGGACAAGAAACCTAAATCCCTTGGAGTTAATCAGATAGCCCATAAAAATCCACTGTTGTCCTTGGGTCTAATTTCTTTAGACTTGGATTGTAAATCTTACTTTAGCAGACAACCCCATATGTGTAAATGATTTAAACTTGGTTTCCACCCATTCCATAATTCAAAAGGTGTCTTGGGACACTGATGGAACCCCCGTTTAAAACATACACAGCAGCTTTTAAGGCTTCACTCCATAAAAATAAAAGGAGATGGGAATTACTCAAGATGCTCCTAACCATGTCCATAAGTGTACGATTCCTTCTTTCTCACACCACCATTTTGTTGTGGTGTGCGGACATCGTGTATTGAGCCACAATACCTTCCTCTTCAAGGAATTTCGCAAATGGACCTATCATTTGTCCCTTTCCGTGTACCTACCATAGTACTCTCCGCTTTATCGATCTTACGATCTTGATTTTCTTTCCTTTTGTTTCTCTACTTCTACCTTATAGGTCCAAAAGCATTTAATGCTTCAAACTTTATCATTTAGAAGATAGAGATACATAAACCTTGTATGGTCATCAATGAAAGATATGAAATATCTTTGACCATTTAGGCAGAGTAGGAAATGGTCCATGATATCGCTGTGTATGATCTCAAGAATCTCGTAACTCCTTTTGGCACCTTTAGTGGTCTTGGTGGTTTGCTTTCCTTTATGCAATCCACACAAGTACCAAGGTTTGTAAAATCAAGAGTTTTAAAACCCTATCATTCACTAACCTTTGATTCTCTCAATGGAGATATGTCCTAATCTCTGTGCCATAACAAAGCGGAGTTTTGATCCATTAGACTCCTCTTTATGCCAACATCGGATGCAATGATAATAATTGTTTTCAAAATTGGGATCTAGATCAATTTTGAATAAACCATCAATTTTTATTCCACCACCAATCAATTGTTCACCTTAAAAATACTAAAAGTTGAATTGATAAACCAAAATCCAAAACCCACAGCATCCAATTTGGAAACTGAAATTAAATTTCTAGAAAATTCTGGAATAAAAAATACATTTTCAAGGTCTAAAACATATCCAGATTTCAAAATTATTCTAAAGGTCCCAACAGCTTCTACTTGTGAAAATAGTTTGTTTCCTGAATAAACACGTTGTTCATTGCTTGCTGGCTTCCTTGTTGTGAGAAAACCCTGCATTGAGTTGACAATATGGATTGTAGAACCCGAATCAATCCACCATGTATTATTAGGAGCCTCAACAAAAAAAGATTCATGACACACTAGAGATATAAGATTACCTTTTCTTTCGAGCCACTTTATATATTTTTGGCAATCTTTCTTCATATGCCCTTCTTTCTTGCAAAAGTAACAAGTATCCTTCTTGCCAATTTTCTTAATTGGCAACTTGTTCTCCCTTTTGAAGTTTTGGGCATGCTTGCCTCTCTTGGTCTTTCCCTTTGCATGAATAGCCATATGAACACCTTCTGGCTTCTCATGCTTTAACCTCTCTTCCTCTTGAACACACATGGTCAGAAGTTCATTTACTGACCATTTATCTTTATGTGTGTTATAGGATATTTTAAAAGGAATATACTCAGAGGGAAGAGAGTTCAAAATGAAATGCACCAAGAATGACTCAGATATGTCAATCTCTAGGGACTTGAGTTGAGTCGCCATGTCCTCATTTCATAATGTGCTCACGCACACTGGAATTATCAAAGGACTTGCTTGATAGTTTCTTCATTAGGTGCTGGCTAAGGCCTTGTCGGAACTCACAAATTGTTCCTCAACCGCCTTAATGAATGCCTTAGCCTTAGTGCATCTGTGGATGGAACCCCGATGCCTTTAGAGACATGAGATTTCATGAACATTAGACTTAAGCGATTTGATCGCCCCACCGCTCATGTTTAGTAATCTCTTGTAGCGCATTTTCTCCGTGAGGGCGGGTGGTTCGCCCACACGAGCGCCAAGTCAAGCTACAAACACCCCAATGTGAAAAATAAATTTTCTTTCCAACAGAAAAATTGTTACCATTAAGCATTGGAACATGAAAAGTTCCATCCATTAAAGCAGAGGAATAGCTGCAATAACCAAGGAAAATATTTTAATGCTATGAAATAACTTTATTTAAATTAACCAATGTTAACTTAATAGTAAATTTCAACCTACCAAGGCAAAGGTTGCATCATGCATGAAATTTACTTTATTAATAAGACTAATAGATTTAGCATTAATAAATAAAATTTTCCGCACTGTGGGCCTAAGAGAAATTTTATTTTTAATGTTAAATTTACTATCTTATTCTAATTAATTCATAAAAATAAAACGCCCTCGTGGAGATTGGCAAATTAAATTTATGAATTAATTACAACTCGATGTTAATTTTCCGTATGAAGTTCACATATATGATCTTGATGCAATTATCATCATAAAAATCGGATGTCTGTGGCTCTCCCAAAAATTATTATGATAATCACGACTTCATTAACATCATTAACTATATAGATGCCAAAATAAAATTCCCAAGAATAAAAGACAAAACCATCATGTTAGTGGGTAAACAAAGATTTTTCCAAAGTACAACCGGATAGTGTCCTGTAAGCGGGGCGCACAACGGACACTTAAGTCCCATGACTTGCCTTGCCGAGCTTTCGATTGCAATTTTGGATAGTACCATAAACATTCACCAATACATGAGATTTAGTTAATTATTCTCAGTCCAGCATCAAACAATTTATATTTAAACAATATAAATAAAAGAATATATTTAATCTTAAGTCTATGCATTAAAGAAAAAAAAAACAATTTAAATGATAAGATATATTAAATTGCAACATAAAAGCATATGAAAATGCATAGCCTAATGGTAGAATGTCTTAGGCCCTTTAACTTTGAGAGCCCAGGTTCTAATCCCACTTGAGCCCCTTTTTTTTTTTTTTTTTTTTTTTAATCCGGATGGGCCAGCTACTCTAAACCAGGTTGGGCTACTGGAATGGGCTAGCTGATCCGGGTTGGGCTTCTAAGGGTCAGCCCACTTAATGACCAAGGTTTTTTTTTTTTTTTTTTTTTAAACTGAATTGGGTTTGGGTAAAGTAAAGCCCATACCCAATGGCCCAAAACCCGGCTTCCTTATGGGTTTGAAAACCCTACCCGGCATCTTAAGTTCCAACCCAAAATACCCAAACCCAGTCGCCGCCTTCCCCTTCACCATGTGCTGCCGCTGCCCTCGCCGCTCTTCCGTATGCGCCGACCACTAAGGGCCGCCGTCCAATGGCCAACCAGCTTTGGCGAGCGGAGAAGGGCAGTAGCTTCGCCAGCCCATGGGCTGCCACTATCATCTTTACGGCAGCCATGATGGGCCGCCACACTTTATGCGCCAAAACCGCAGAGGTGGGGAAAGACCGCGCCGCAGCTTGGGGAAAGCGGTGCAGACGGTGGTCTCACCGAGCGGATCTCATGAACGCTGGGCCGAAATGTTCGCCCACCGCCGTTCTTCATGGGCGCCCGTGATGGGCCGCTCCTCACCAGATGCGGCGTAACGCCACCGACGCAGGGAAAACGCTCCACCAAGATGCCCATACCAGAGCTCGCCGTTGGCCTGAGATTCGGCCACCACCGTTCCATCTACCCAACCACGGCTTCAAAGTTGGTTTACGGTGCACTTTGGTGTGGGTTTCGTATCGGGTTAGTTTCTCCAGTAACTCCAGCCATAAAAGAAATTGGTTTAGTCCAAAATAGAACATGTACGAAACTAAATGCTTTATGCTCCTCACCACAATTTTGTTTCAATAATCAATAAACAAAATAAAGTGTTATTGAAACAAAAAATAAAATTTTATAGCAGGCATATCTCAAAATTAAACTGAGCAAATATGGATTAGAGGTGGCTCTGATACCACATGTAATATATTGAATATATATAAATGCTAATTAACAATATAATTAGCAGCGAAAATTTAATATATATATGTATATGTACCTCCAGCCATTGCTTTGCTCAAGCAGCTTGAAGAACGACTCCACAGCAATCAAACTAAAACTAAACAATTTTATTGAGAAGTTCTTCTGACCTATGCCTACCAGTGAGTGCCAATTGATGGAATACACAAGCCTTATTTATAGGTAGGTCAGGGACCTCAATTAGAGTCATACCTTAATTATTCCTCCCATCAAGGAATAAAAATCAAATCAATACAGCTAATTGATTCCACAAAATAAAATCTTTAATGAAATCAAATACTTGTTCCACAAGAATTAAATCGATGATTTAATTCGAATATTTGATTGAAATCAAATACTTGTTCCACAAGAATTAAATCATCATTTAATTCATAATATTTGATTTACATAATAAGCTTCAAATTGGAATAGAATATTGAACACCGTAATTTTATAATTACAATAATATATGTGACATAAAGGACATACTTTAATGGAATTTCTTACACGTCAATACATTCCGGTTCCATAATTCACATAAATGTACCCAACATTAAACATTCCATAACTCAAGACAAAAGGACATGGGAAAATAAAACAGGGATAATGGAAAGGGATAATGGAAAAGGATTGACACGAGTATATCAAAGAGAAAGATCACCAAGTCAAAAGTTTTGGAAACAAATTTTGCACCAAGATTCCACTCGCTTCTTCCTTAACTCTTCATTTAATGTTGAACGGAAAATGGTTGCAGCTTTCAACTTTTCTTGAAGCAAATATCTCATTTTCTCATTCTAAAAACTAATCGATAATCCAGCAAGATAGGTCTCCAAGAGCGTTGTTTCTATGTCACTGGTCTCTCGACTGGCTTCCCAACAAGTCTCCTACAAAACATTAATAAACAAAATTTACAATTATTGGACCACAAAATGAGCTCTCATTTGAAGAAAATTAGATTACACGGGATAATAATATAAGATCACTAACCATATCTAAGAAATCAATATTTATTCAAATGAACATTGCAATATGAAAATATCAAAACTGAATGCCTTGGTGAAACTTTAACAAGAAAATGATAATTTCTTAAAAATTGGTTGAGGAAAAAAAAAACCCGAAAGACCACTCCTTTCACATATTATCAAATAAGTGAACGTAAAGAAGTAGCTAAAAACTTGAAGGAAATGATTAAGCAAACATATATAACATAGAATAGCTGCCCCTGATTATTTACCAAAATTTATGAAAAAAAGAAGCCAATCAACTCTAATTCAAAATGTAATCGTTCTCCAATATAAAAATAGGATGAATAGTGAGGCCGTGGGTTCACGGGCCGAACTAGGTAGGCACTATTGCCCTCTCAAAATTTTAAAATTTAGAAAAGTTACCTATTTTTATTAGATGCCCACCAAAATTATTATTTTTTATTCCACTAAAATGTCTTTTCTCCTTCTCCTACCTAAAATTCTAATTCCACCCGTGTAGGTTCAAGACTTTGAGAAACCAAAACCCTTTTACACATAAAGATTGAAAAAAATAAATTTCTCTCTAAAAACCAAAGCCTTTTGAAGTCGCTTCATTCGCTTATTCATATGGAATCCATAAGCGAGAAAATTAGATTCGATCGACGACTCAAAGCAACTCAAACTAGCATCATGTTGCAAGGGAAAGGTTGCAAATGATTTCCACAATTTGAGAAAAGCATGCAGCATAAATGGTCCAAATTCAAATGTGATGGTGAGACATCATTCAAGTAACCAACATTTTGGTAAAAATTGGGTACACCTAGCATTTTCGTTATAAAAGGGTGTTGATAGAAAAATAGGGAAAAATGATCTATTGGTAATGTTGAACTCTAAACTAAAAAGAAAAAATATGACAAAAGAAACACAGAAAGCCCAAACTGAATCTGCATCAAAAGATCATAACTGTAGCACCACCATCTACCCTAAGCAAGAATTCCCCTTCTCATTCTTAACCTCACCCCCACCCTGCATCTTTGTGCATGGAATCCAACACATCTTTGACTTGAAACACATGCTCTCGAGCACAGCTCGAGCAATGTGAGCCTTGCTTGTAAACCTTGTGGTCCCAATACAAACTCCACGAGCATCATCACGCCACCAAGGAGCGAACAATCCATTAAAACAGGCACAAAGTAAACCCCACCGCAGATTCAACCTTTAATGTCAATTCCTCAATCTCACTCGCACTACTAATTATCCCAAGACGTCTCGAGCCATCGAACGCAGCTCCAGCAATAGCAATCGATCCTCCAGAGCATAATTTGTTTGTGTTTTGGGGCCAAGCTTGAATGCTAAAGTGGATAGGAGCCCATGCTTTGATTGGGTTATCTCTTCACTGTGTTGACAAGTATGAAAGCACCAGTTCCATAAGTGCTTTTAGCTTCACCTTTCGGCAAGAGTGCCCCAACATTGCTACATGTTGGTCACCTTTGGAAATTTGTCCAATAAGCTCGAATTCCGACAATTTTGGGCAGAATTTCAGCTGGATTTTTAAAGTGGGTTTATCCCAATCAAGTTTTTGAGATTCACGAGCATTGCTCTTGACACATTCAAACATCCGTAGCATGAATTCCTCCATTTATGCCACTGTTAAGTTCCAGATTAACCAAGTGTCTATCGTTCCAAAAGAGAATCCCGACTTTCACACCCTCCTTAACAGATCCACATTTTCCATCAACCAGAGCAGCTTCATCTGACTGAAATAGGTGCTTATGGGCGACCACATACCTCCACAAAATGAGTCCTTCTCCAATTTTCTGTAAAATTAAAACCGGAAAAACCCAAATAAGGTACACGAATTCATCCGAAAAGAACATTTACTCTTATATTGTATATTAGTCGCTTCAGTGACCGGTTTAGGATATGTGAGAGTCCTAACAAATTAGGTGGGATATTTGTCCCATTCTTTGGCAACTGTTCATAGATGGCATGACTTGCAAGCTTATTATAGTTATTAGTGGAACGCGAGGGCTTGGGAACCTTCGGACGCTTAAAGACCTTTGTAATATGGTTAAGGTCAAGAAGCCCACTTGTGGTTTTCCTTATGGAAACCAAACTCCATCATAAAAATGGAGAAAATAAAAACTCATGGTTTTCAATTGTTTTGTAGTAGATAGTGTGGGAAGAAGTGGTGGACTAGCTTTATTATGGAATGAGGAAGCGCACTGAGATCCAAAATTTCATCGACGTCACATACATGCAATCATTAAGCCCTCGAATGGAGGTGTCCCGTGGAAGATGACAGGATTTTACGGCCATCCTGAGTCGCATAAGAGGCATGAGGCGTGGGGTCTCCTGCGCCATCTTTCTTCTTTTGCGCCAGAACCGTGGGTATGCTTTGGGGATTTTAACGAAATCCTTAGAGCTGATGAAAAGAGGGGTGGAGCAGTCCGGGCAAGAGGTTTAATGGAAGCTTTCCAATCCACTTTGGATTTTTGTGGCCTAACCGACATGGGAGCTAGGGGTCCAAAATTCACTTGGAGAAACGCAAGAGAA